>ML790035.1:309167-367449 GCA_009831015.1 Picea engelmannii | reverse complement strand
AGTACATGAATCTCATCTATGTTATTTGATTTATGTTTTATTTCTAACCCTCTAGTAGATCAGTAGCATGCATGTGTAGTCTTACCTTGATTGCAGGAAGCTTTGTGGAAGGGGCAGTAGCAGCGAGGAAATCAAAGGCTCAATGGAGGATCTACTTCAATCATCGTTAAAAAGGTGAATCGATTCTTCCCATGTTTGCATGAGAAAAGGGGTTGAGATTTTGGGTAGAAGGTTGAAAGTTAAGTCTTAAGGGTCATGATCTGCGTAAAAGATCAAAACCCTAGCTTGCTAGTCCGTAGGGTAGAATACCCCACAACAACCATGCATTTTTACTTATGTTCTTGGGATAGGCTCTACAGTTTACATATTTATGTCCAAAATTAGCACAATTAAAACAATGACCATAAAAGAATCTTTGATACCTGGGAATAGATGATCTTGTCTGTGATGCACTCCTTCTGAATTTGTCTTCTTGAGTCTTCTTTACTTCTAGAATGTTCTTCTTTGGAGGCATGCACTCTTCCTTCTTGGCAGAATATTTGACAAACTCTGCATAAATTGTTTGCTATGCTTCATGTTTTGTTGTCTTAGAGCTTGACCCTTTCTCATTATGTACTTGATTGTATCCTAGTCCGGATATGTCATCTGAAGATCTTTGACTGTTGATGATTTGATCCAATATTTTGGTGCTCTTCTGTTGCACATGTTTCTTCTAAAGATATTTCCTTAAAGAGACTTATTTTGCTTCCAAGCTTCCGATAATATTCTTTATTTTGTCTAATTGGCTTCTAATAATTTCCTCAATTATTTTTTCTTCTTGTATTTTAACTTTTAGAATCATGATCATCTTCTCTAGTTCTTCAGAGTTGGAATTTTGAGATCTCTCTTTCATTTTTAACTCTGCCTTGAGTGACTTGTTTTCTTTCTTTCCTTCATGAGTTCTTCTAATGTATTGATTAGCTCTGCTTTGAGATCGACTTCACCTTCTTCTTCGGAATCATCTTTTACTTCCATGAAGAGTACTATTTAGAAATCACTATCACTATCATTGTCCTCCTCATCTGATGAGGAACTGTCATCTTTTGAGTAGAAACTTTTCTTGAAGAATTTCTTAGTGTTTTATCATCTTGTTTCCCTTTTCAAATTTCTTTTCTCTTTTATAAACTTCTTCTTCATCATTGTCTTTATTCCTATGAGGAAATTTAGAATCAAAATGACCAATATCACTAAAACTAAAACATTTCAATGGAAGAATACATTTATACTTATTGGTTCCTTTCTATAATTTTCTTACGAAGTTGGCCATCTCTTCGTCTTCATATAAATCATCATTGCAGCTACAAAATGGTTTTGACTTTTTCTTGTGCTTCTTTCTTGTCTTCTTGGATGCCTTAAAAGTTTCTTCCTTTGTGACTGGGTTCTCCTGTTTTGTTCTCATTTCATAGGCTATAAACATTCCATGTATCTTGTCCATGCCTAATGTACCGAGATCTGCTCTTTCTTCTAAGGCTGATATTTTAGAATCAGCTATCATAGGAAGAGACCCCAATACCTTCTGAACAACCACTGAATCATCAAATTATACTCCCAATCCTTTAATAGTGTTGACTACTTCGTCAACTTGCAGAAGGTAGGATGCAATGTCTTCATCTTCCTTCATCTTCAACTATTCAAAATTAGCTCTGAAATTTTTAAGCTTAGCTCCATTTACCTTGGCATCTCCTTCATAAATATTCTGTAGTTTATCCCAAATATCCTTTGCACTATCACAATGCATAAATTTGACAAAAAATGAACCAACAAAACTACTCAGAATAGTACCTTTAACCTTTGAGTTTTTTTTTTTTTTTCTGAACTTATTTCCATCTATGTCAGTTGGGGGAGTGGTTGGTGTTGTATACTCATCTACTATTGCTTGCCAAACATCAAATCCTTGTGCCTATAAAAAGGTTTTCATATTTTTATTTCAAAAGTTATAGTTCTATATGTCAAACCTTGGTGCTCCAATATTAGTGTATTCCATGGTCTCCTTCCAATGGTTAGACTGCTTCCTGAAGAACCTGCTCTAATACCAATCGTTGGAATATTGAGAGGGGGGGTGAATCAGTATTAGTAATTTTCCTTTTTAATCACAATATAAATCTTCAATGATATTCAATAAGCATTCAATATAGTTTCAGTGCCATAAATCAATGCATAAACAACACATAAATATAGTACACCGATTTTTTACATGGAAACTCAATGCAGGAAAAAACCACAATTTTTTTTTCTTATTTGTCAAAGAGTACATTCATTGGAAGCGCCAACTCCCTATTTCTCTAGCTACAACTAGAAGGAGGATCCAACCCCCTATTTATAGGTTGCAACCTGAAGGAAGCTCCAACTCCCTAATTTATCTAGCTCCAACTGGAAGGAGGCTACAACCCCCTTTCATTTCCCCATTCAACTGCCTTGAAAAATAATTGTAGGAAACAATGTCACTACCTCTATTGTTGTAATTGATAACATGTTGTTCTTGTTGCTTCTGATACCTATATTGTTGCTACTTGCGATATCAAAATCTCATCAAGACTGCAACCACTTATTCCTCATGCCAAAATCCATAAGAGAATTCTCCAAATCAAGATTTGATGAATTACTAAGACATAATTGTTCCTGATTTATTCAAAATAAATCTCTAACACACACAAGAAGAAATACCTTCATATTGTCACTGACCTGAGATTTTATATCTATGATCTTCCACAACTTTTCCTCATAGGTTTGTGACTGTGTGCAGTGTATGCCAGCATGTATCCATGCTTTCCCTCACTGCAGGTCGTCGATGTCCATGTTTTTCCTCCTGAAACTCGTGGATATACTCAATGAATTCTTATATGAAACCCCTTCTTTGTGATCTTGACTCCTGCAAACTTCTTACTTCGCTTGACTTCTCTTTCTTCGACTCATTGCCTCAGATCTCCACCCTGTATTCTCACAAGTGAATACACATAAGTGATTTGCAATGGACTCTTCTCTATGTTATAAAGAGAAATTTCTTAATGACATGCAACTCATGATGGAATCCAACTCACATGCAACCTGTTATCTTTTGTTTACTCCCACTTTACTTTTCCTGTAATAATTAATTATCCCTCCAATAATCGATTATTCCTGAAATAATTAATTATCCCTGCAATAATTAATTATCGTATGTTTACTTCCACTTTACTTAGACATGCAACTTCTCTCGAGGGTTGACATCAATGACAACTAATATCAATAATTAATTATCTATTCAATAATTAATTAATCTTTTTCAATAATTAATTAATTTTTCAACGACTTGTCCCTCTTCCTCCAGGGGATTTTTGACCTTCACCAACAACTTAACAAAGGCCAATTCCCCAAACTAACATGCACCAAGTTGATTACCTCTCACTTTCAACCCTCTAACACTAGTAGGAAGAGGCTTCATGGATAGATTCCAATATTGCATGACAAACCTACAAGGTGTTGTAGACCTAATCACTACCATGGCCTCACAATCAAGACACATGTATTTGTGGCCTTAAATTTTAGAAGTTTTTCTTTAGAGAAACATGTCTCGGTCAGAGAACCTCCTTATTCTTGAGCTTCTTCATTGTTCCCCGTCTAGTTGAGCATGTGCTTCCTAGTTATCTTCTTATTTTTTCCCTTCTTTTAAGTTCTTTTTCCCTTGGGATGTGGTTTGTCCTCCCCTTTATCATCTTTACATATTGTATTCCTTACATACCCATGGGAAAACTTTGGTCTTTAGTGGACATTATATCTAAATTAAATTAAATTGGGGAGTTATAACCTTTAACTCCATATTAACATAGTACAAATACCCACTTTAACATGGGGATAAGATATTTGAACCTTTCACTTCTCTAATACAAAAACAAATAATTTACCAATTTATTATGGAGTAATCCTTGTCTTAACCTTGCAATGATCCTTCAAATTATAAACTTGAACATTCTAATTTCTTTGATTCCATTTGCATGTGTTCATAAAAAAATGTGTTGTTACATTTCCATATTGTAATAGGATACTTGGCATAGGGGATTGGATTATGAAACTATATCTATTTGATCAATATACATGGATGATGGCATAACATTAACATCAAGCGATCAAAAACTTGATTTTAAGAAAGGGGAAACGAATGGAAAGCATAGAGTTCTTTGATGTCTATTAAACAAATCCACTCTCCTACAATAGGATTTAGTTGGTAATTTATATGTATTACACAGAACATTTATGTATTAATAAAAGTAAGATACATTTCACATTGGGGTCAGTTATGATGTAGTGACATCTTTAAATCAATTAATTTTATGAGTGCAATACAAGTAAGCATGATACAATGTAATCATGGTGCAAGTGACTTTGACACAAATGAATGCAATACAAATTAATATGATAAGGGAAAAAGAGTGTACAAGATGTTAACACTAGAAGTACGAAGGGATATAATAGGAACAAGATCATGACAAAAAGTGTAAATGGTGAATTTGCATGGAAGGAATGCACATAGATAAGAACACACAACATAAGTTAGGTACACCAAGTATGGTTCAAGGGTATTTGAGACAAGAATGCATGATAGGTGCATGATATCAATCATGTGTGGAAATGATGAGCAGAACGAGTGCACATGATAGAGGAAGATATCTAAGGTAAATTGAAAGGTCACAATGGTCATTGAAGAGACATAAATGAATATGAAGAGTTTCAAAGGAAGGTGAAGAGTCGATTGGATACAAAGCGATGAAAAGGGGATATGAAGACTTAGAAGATGTTGGACAATAAACCAACAAAATGAATAAAAAATATGGTGGTTGTATTTTGAGTAGAGTTATCTAGGAATCCATATGTTGTCTCAAGAATCATAAGGTTGTAATCATATAGAGCCAGTTGAGAGGTATCATAGAGCGATAAGGTGTAGGCCATAAATATGTACATATATATTGTTCTCTATTAATGAAAATGAGCATACCTAATTCCCTTATCACTCTAATATGGTTATAAATGTTGTCCAAGTAACTTGTATGGGAATTTAATCCCCTTTAGCATATCTATGTCTACTAAGCATGTTTCATACTGTAGTATACCTAGGGAGGTAATATGGGGTACCTAGGGCGGTACCTACATGGTATCCCACTACATGGTATCCCATGGAAACCCCGACATGATGTAGAGAAATATCAAGGTGGAAAGGTAGCAGATAGACATCATGTTCGACTTGCATTGGGATGGATGGATGGTTGTACTTGGTACCGGTTGGCTACATTTCTTAGCCGGTCATATTGTATGGTTTATTCTCATGTTTCAAGGATGAAACATGTGAAGGGGGATGGAATGTAGTATAACTAGGGAGGTAATATGGGGTACCTAGGGAGGTACCCAATGGGAATGTACTTATGTGTTATTAATGGAAGTCATTTAATATATGAGAAAGTGGTCATTCAATGTAAGGTGGACTAGGTCCACTATATTAATAAAGGCTCACTATGGTAGTTGAATGTAATAAATGTGAGAAGGCTCTCTAGAAGGTTCCTAGGAGATAGGGAGAGCTATATAAATAAGTGTAGGCAATGTAATGAAACATAGTGAAGAATATTGTGATTGTACAAGAAAGGATTGCTTGAGGAGTTTTATCCTTACATAAGGATTAATATATGGTGTTGCCCTACCTCAAGGGTTTTCTCTATTTCTTGTGTTCGTGTTATGGTGAATGTTTTATGGTTTATTCTTGGTATTATTGAATTCTATTTTCATATATGGTATAGGTACTTAACAATTTCATGTTACATTGAGTAATGAAAATATTGGTCGACTCTATTATATGTTTTAGTTACAAATCATATGTACCAAATACTTAAGATAAAATAATAAATAAAAGTACACACAATGTACACAAGATATGAACATGGAGCATGACTCCAAAATAGATAATAAAGATCCGTTACACAATAAACCCTTATATAAATAGGAGAACTTCCTCCAAATACCCCAATACATTCATATATCCAAATCACATGTTCATATAATGACTATATTGACTTCTTTATATACATATTATAACTCATTGCATATTCTTGCCCTTTATTATGATGATCCCTATTACATACACATTTATCCCCATTACATACACGTTTAACCCCATACATTCCCCCCTTGGGGTCATATCAACAACTAGCTTACACATATGCGTGATGAGGGTGTCAAAATTATAAGTCTTAAACTCAAATATTTGATGTTAGTGATTTGTGTTCTTATGAAATTTGCATATTTGTAATCTCAAGGTGCATAACAAACATGATTTAGACAGGTTTAGGTTAGTATCCTAATTTTATCTACCCACTATAATGTTCAAGTTTAGGGAGTAAGCTAATATTGTAACAAAGGGACCCTCTTTCTTTCTACACATTTGATGAGAATTCAATAGAAATTTCAAGGATGTTCAAAGTTACATAAGGATTTAAGTTTCATGCATAGTGGAATAATTCCCCCAAGTGTTTTTCCCAATCTTGAATCAACCTGGATTGTCAAAAATTTAATTTGAGTTATGAGTTGATGGGAACTCTATCTTCTTATTTCATTGGATCTTGAAAACCAAAAGGAAGTTTGTTACAATATTAGATAAATCCTAATTTTAATGGATCATTACATGAACATATGAATATTTCATGGATCACTCCCACCCTAGCACAATAGGCCTAATTATCCACTATTTAAAACTCTACAAACTAAGTGTGCAAGTATGTGTTAAGTACCTATACCATATCTGAAAATATACTTCAATAATACCAAGAATAAACCATAAACCATTCACCATAACATGAACACAAGAAATAGAGAAAACCCTTGAGGTAGGGTAACACCATATATTAATCCTTATGGAAGGATAAAACTCCTCAAGCAATCCTTGCTTGTACAATCACAATATTATTCACTATGTTTCATTACATTGCCTACACTTCTTTCTATAGCTCTCTCTATCTCCTAGGAACCTTCTAGAGAGCCTTCTAATATTTATTACATCCAACTACCATAGTGAGCCGTTATTAATATAGTGGACCTAGTCCACCTTACATTGAATGACCACATTCTCATATATTAAATGAATTCCATTAATAACACATAACTACATTCCCATTGGGTACCTCCCTAGGTACCCCATATTACATCCCTAGGTATACTATAGAAATAAACTCTCAAAGACCTTTAGTGTGGAACAACCCTTTTTGTGAGAGAGAGTGAATGCATTCTCAAATATATTTAGTATGGCACAAAATTATTCCAAACAAAAGATATATGTCCCACCAAGGGAGTTAAAATCTTGGTTGACAGTATACTTTCTTTGAGGATCGTTTAATCCTTGGACATTCCAAAAGGACACTTGCATCATAAACTTAATGCATATTCCATCTCCGCCTCATTTTTTTCAAGGTTTCAAAGCACACCAAAATAATTGACACCATTAAATAAATCAACATGAATCATTTTATCTTGCCTCTTCAATTCCTATATGCCAACCAAGGTATATTGGTATGATGAATACTTTGAAGGGGCAGAGTGACATTGTTGAACCTTGATACTCGACAAGGAGGGGATTACCAAGTTATTTCTAGAGTCAAGCATCGTAGGCTATGACAAGTCAGGTGATATGAGCTATGAATAAATACATATATCTAATACCTTGGGGGTTGGGGTTGAATGGGTCAAGGTCATTTCCACAGACGAAGCATTTCTTGGTGGAATTTTACTCAACTTATTTTTTCTCTACACTTGGTTCCATGCACTATTATTAGCATTATTAGCTTGGGAGGGCTTAGGGGTAGCATGAATAGTAGGAGGGTTGAATGCGTCCATAAACAGGTAGTTTTATATGTACTGATTGGGGATTTAATAACAAAATTAGGTGTCGGTGAGGTTGACATAATGGATGGGTTGATAGAGCATTCTACCTCCACCCCGAATAAGGACAAATTATTTGAGGTCTCGAGATAGGTTAATCCTAACACAAACCTAAGGATATATCCCAAGGTCGAAGAACCTATATAGTTCAAGGTAGTTAACTTCTCCTAAGGGGAAACAACATGTTGAATCTTAGGCCATAATTGCATCAGGAAAGAGAGGAACTTAATCTAGATAGAACAAGCTAGGAGGGTAGTTTTTCAAACCATTATGTATCATATTCTTAACATTGTTTGCATCTATGAACTAGAAAAGGAAAACTCCTTTCGTTAGGCTATGGTCTTGGGTACAATTTCAACCATAGCACTCCTATTTATCCTAAATCAAAGAATGAATCACTATTTTGGGGGGATTATCCCTACAAAATACCCTAGTAAGGAACCTTGCTAGAATTGCCCAAAAATATTGTCAAATTCAACACCATATATCTCAATATCAAGGATATCAAGTTCAGGCTTAGGAATATTACCTCATGGTATACCTTTGAGAAACAATTCCAGGGAGTCTTTGGAGGTTCCATTGTGTTGGCACAGGGGCAGACCCAGGGTTCAATGCTACAACAACGCACCAACAAAACCCTAACTACCGGACCTTTCGGCAACAACTGCGAAGAAGATGAAGTCTCACCCAAGGTAGAGGCAGGGGTGGTTGCAGGACTCAGGTGTCTGCAACCTTAGTTGGGACACATATATGTGATTATAATACTTAATAGAGTGCTTAGCACCGTTAGTTCATCATTAGTTACCCAATATCTACTTCATAGATAAGACAGAGCATCGCAGCATTCACCCAGATCTAATGTATCTAAGCACTTAGCATAAATAAATGGATCAGATCTGGCAGATTCAAGCACTAAGAACATTCACCTATATCATATATAACATCCAGATTCATCATAAGCACAAAGAATAAATAGATCTATCTATATATCTATATCAAGCACTTAGAAAATAACACATAAATACATCAAAACATCGCACAGAGCATAATAATACAGTATTTACGTGGTTCACCCCCACCCTGGGGCTACATCCACCAAATTTTCTTCTTTATTAGATTCAATCAGTCATCTACATGCACAGAGCCACAAAAACCCTACTCCTCATAGGACAAGATATCTTCATGCACCTCGCCAGATCCTCCTTCACTGAGCTAGGTCTAGCATAAAGAATTTCACAGTCTGTTACAACCTCTTTCACTTAGCTCTATGGTTTCTCAAAATATGCATAGAGCATATGCAAACCATACTTGCACTTAGTTGATCATCCTCACATCATATAGATGCCCCTTCTTACATTTCTTAGACATCTATTTATACTTTACAAAATAGGCCTAAACATGGGTAAACCCATGGGTCGACATCCCATTCCCGTTACATATTCCAAAATCCCAAAAAGGGGCCGAGATCCCATGATATCTGCTTCATCTTCGACAGGATATTGAAGTCCCAAAATAGGTAAAACTTGACCAAGTATCTCCCAAAATTGGGTCAAGGGCCAACAGGCCCCTAACACTCACTTGTGACTTGTCCCGAGTCACTCTTATCTGACTAGTTCTACTTCGAATGCATCGAGCTTAGCTTGAGCTACTTCAACTTCCTATTGTGATACGGCCTCATGTTCAATGAAATCTTGGATGACTGCATCATTGATAGGTCCCTCTAGACATTTTTTCATTTGTAGTGACAACCTTCTCTAGTGTTGTTTCTTGGCCTTCTACCTCTGTAAACAATTGATAGGCCTTATCTTGTACGGGTTGGAGTTTCTCAGTTACCTCCATAACTCTACTCTAGATAGTATGGATTTGTTTTTGTGCAGTTCATTGCTCTGCGGAGTGCTTCATTATTTACACAGCTAACAGGGACTTCAGCTACGCCTGTATATTTTCATCTTGATACTTCACCTTTTGGAGCTGTGACTCCAATGCCTTCAATTCCAGGTTTTCTGTGAGTTGTTCATAGCTCTGGGCACTACAATCAATGATTTTCTTACATTCCAGGTAAGAGCCTTTATCCTTTCAAACGCACTCCGGGATGTTTCTTCCCTTTGGTCTCTTACATCTTGTGGGGTCTCAGGTACAGTGCGTAGCTCCAAATCTGCTATGTGTTGCTATAGATGTTGGATGGATTTTGTGAGCTAGTTCACCTGCTGTGTAACTCAGTGTTCTGCCTTGATTTATAAGACTATCACAGAGAGAAGTTCTCTATTTACCTCTTCTTTTACTTCGAGTTTCTTCGCGAGCAATTGTTCCTTTTCTTGTTGTAGTTGCGCTTTTTCTTCATCAAACTTTGCTTGGAGATCAAGCTTTTCCTTTTCTGTAGCACTATGTTTCTCTATGAGTACTCCTTGTACTTGTGTCAAATCCTTGGTGGCTTGTGTTGTTTCTTCCTGTGCTCGTCGAAGGCAAGCTTCAAATGTATCGACTAGGTGGTGGAGTTGAGCTGGCTCATCTCCCAATTCTAGTTCTCTTAGCACAGTGGAGACTGCGCGGATGGACTGTAGGGCCTGTTGTACCCCTCGTAGATCGGTCTCAATTCGATCATACATGTCCTCTTTCTTTTCATCTTGTTTCTCTGTTATTTCCAGTGAAGCATCTTGCAGCGCTGCTATGAGGAAGTCGAAGTCATCGAAGGTTAGGACGGTCTGCATCTTGGTCATGGTGGCATTTGATTTCTTCCGGGAGGAAGATTTCGGAGGTGAACCTTTCCTCTTCTTCAGGGGATCAACCTCGTCTCCTTACTTTTTTTCGAATTCTTTGTCATCTAACTCTTCACCATCACCTCCTTACTCTGGTGATATGGAAGCAGTCTTCACAGATGCACTATCTAATTCTTGGACCTCTACGGTCTTCTTTGTTCTGCTTAGTCTGGGTGTATCCTACGGAGTTTCTGGGTTGTCGATGTTATATATCTCTACAGGGTCTACTGGAATAAGGAGGTCCATCGACCAGTCCTTTGTGATCTCTTGCAAGTCCTCCTTCATCATCTTATAGTAGTACTTAAGTTGTTGCTTTTGTTCATCGACGTGTGTTGTGATGTAAATAAAATGCCAATATGCGATGAACTTCATCAAAGGCCATAACTGGTTTAGAGTGTTTGGAGTCATGCGAGCCTCAAACTATATGGATATCTTCAGTTGATTGTAGTAGGTATTAAAAACAACATTTGACTACCACTATTTATTCATGTCACTTGAGTACCACAGTGTACTGAACTTCGCAGCTAGTTGTTCAAAAGGCTTGATGTCCAGGAAGGTCGTACCTTCCTGCATCTCCTAGGAAATAAAGGCTATAAGGATCAAGAGCCAGTTGAAATGAAATTAGTATCCTTGATCTTGTGCTTCTCTGCAGTCGAGTTCCAACTGATTCACTAGGTACTTCACCCAGTTCATCTGAAGGCCTTCCATGCACTTCCCTGTGAGGTCAACTACAAAACCGGTGACTTGGGTAGGTCGGTTCTTTCGTACTAACTTCCCTACAATCAACTAACAGGAAATGCGCACTACACCACTCTGGCTATAAGCTACCTTGTAGCCTCACATGCCCTTCTTGACATCGCCATAAGTGTCTTTGATCTTCTATGCTAGAGTGTGATCAATGGATTTTCCGGGGTGAAACTCTTGTGGATCAGGTCCTTGCATACTCAACCCTGTGATATGATTGATCAACGTCACATCAACTGTTATACGGTAGTTTAGAAACAAATAGTCGCCATGGTAATAGGACAGAAGTAGCTTGGCACATGCATTCACCTCTTGGTATCATCCGAAGTGAGGAATCCTCATGACGTTCAGTAGAGTGGACTGCGCGAGGTTCATATTCCACGACTGGGGGATTATATTCGAATTCTTCCCCTTAGTTATGGTCAGGTACTTATGTGGGGTGAGCATGTTATAGATTTTGTGATCTCCAAGGTTGAAGTCACTAAACTTCAACGCTGCAATTTTATCTTGGCCTACTCAAACTACGTGTATCCCCTTCGGGAGGTATGCTATAACCAAGGTGTATTCTAAATATCTAGGCACACTGTCTCGATTTACTGCACCGCTCATAAGTGGAATATAGGTAGGTAATATGGTCAGGATCAATTTGGCATTCGCTATATCATCCTTGTGCTTGGTTCTCTTTTCATATGATGGTTGGGATGGTCCAGCTCCACGAGCAGTGGATGGAGAGGTTGGAGGTCCTCTCATCGACGATGCTTGTACACCAATAGACATCGACATGACTCTTTCAGTCATGAGGTCGATCAGAAATTATTCGACATCTTTCTCTACAGTGCTCAACTCGTTCGACATGCACACTCGGGGTTAACAATCTCAGGTTCGGGGGGTAACTTAGACATAGTAATGGGATAGAGAGCAAGAGCATGATGATCATTGTGAAAAATCAACCTAGTCTGCGGGCTCAAACTCTCATTTTGCAAAAGTGTTCTCGGTGCATGGAGCGATGGGATAAATAGGTAACTCGGCAATGGGTTGCTTGCAATGGGTATGAATCCTTCATTAACTATGTTATGTCTGTTATGGCACGATCCCAACGGTCGGATGGCGAGATGTATGTCCATAAATGTCTTTCTATCCATTTGAAGCATTGTTCTAATGGTTATAATGTCCCCAATGGCTATATTACTTCGCCATGGTGAAGTGTCATGTGTTTCTATTCAGATATCCCTGCGAAGCTCCAATTTTACAAATTTTCCCTCTGGAACCTTCTGCAACTTGTTGATCTTATATCTCTTCTTACTTAGCTTTCTAGCCTTCTTCCTAGTGAGCTTCGTCTCAGTAGGCCTTTTTCCATTCTGATTCTTATCTTCTTTTGCATAGGTACTTCACACTGTTGAGATTATTTCCTAAGATTCGAGCGTGATCCTTCTTATTTATATGGAATAATTAATTCAATCTTCTGTGGGTCTTCTAGTGTTCTTGCAACTTCGACATCCAGGTCTCTAGTGTTAAATAGATTTGATCTGTTCTTATGTTATTCAATCAATTGTGTGATCCTTCTGGTCATGAATTCTTTTAACTCTTGCTTCTTCTGCTCTAAAAATTCTTCTTCTTCTTACCTTATGGCCTGATCTGTTTCAATCTAAGTTTTTTCTAGTAGCATGGTAAATGGGGCACTTTTCTCAATAAATTTAATAATCTCAAAATCTTTCTCTTTCGAAGTTCCATTAGCATTCATAGGTATCCGGGTGAGCTTTCCACATAGGTTTATCAGCTTTCCTTTGAATAGTCTTATTCCTCCCAATGAAGGAATCATAGCAGGCCTCCCTATAGCTTCCCAAGTTCTCTCTGTCATGATATTCACCTATGTTTCCTCATCTAGAACACAGTCAATGTCGAAGTCTACTATTCTTGCTTCAAGGCATTCTTTTTCTTTGAATATCTCTGATAATTTGACATGTCGGTGGTCATTCAGGATTTCTTTCATCTGTAGCAATAGTTTCTTTGATTCTCTCTAGGATTCTATCATAATCTTAGTTTCTGGATCTTCCTTAGGGTTTTCTTGTCTCATGTTCATTTCTTCAAGATTAGAAATCATTCTAGGACAATCCAATACTTCATGGTCCATAGCTTTGCAATGAAGACAACTAGGTCTTCTCCCAGGGCATTCCTTAGCAAGATGTCTTGGTCTTCTGTAACAATAACAGAGGGTCAATCCTCTCTTTCTTTTAAATGATCCCCAACCTTTCATGCACTGTGCGCTAGGATCATGGTAGCTAACCTGAAAACATTTATTTCTAGGGTCATGCATACACTTATTAGTCCAAACATTCTTTTTATGCATAGGTGAAACATATTTTTCACTATTCTTATCATATATACTCATATCAAATCTTCTTTCATCTGTTAGTGCCCTAGTTTTCAAGCTAGGACAAAATCTATCAAACATACCTAGATCTATACTTTAGAAACAAAACTTTCCACTTATCTTACTTCTACAGAGCACAAAGATTTCATATCTAAAACTTTTCACTATTCTTACCTTTATCATAGCACAGAGCTTACAGATATTACCTCTTTTAATCAAAAAGTCTCACTTTTGCCTTTCTTAGATCACAGAGCTTTAAATCTTACCTCTTTTCTTTAGATCGGACTTTTTTTCCTCAACACAAAGCTTTCACAATTTCAGGTCGGATCTTTGCACAAATCTTCTTCTTTCTCAATTCCCAACAATCACAGTTTCAGGTCCCAGCAATGGAACCATTTTTTGGCACAGGGGCAGACCCAGGGTTCAAAACTACAACAACACACCAACAAAACCCTAACTACTGGCCCTTTCGGCAACACCTGCGAAGTAGATGAAGTCTCACCCGAGGTAGAGGCAAGGGTGGTTGTAGGACTTAGGTGTCTGCAACTTTTGTTGGGACACAGATCTATGATTATAATACTTAATAGAGCACTTATCATTGTTAGTTCATCATTAGTTACCCAATATCTACTTCACAGATAAGACAGAGCAACGCAGCATTCACCCAGATCTAATGTATCTAAGCACTTAGCATAAATAAATGGATTAGATCTGGTATATTCAAGCACTAAGCACATTCACCTATATCAGATCTAACATCCAGATTCATCATAAGCACAAAGCATAAACAAATCTATCTATCTATCTATATCAAGCACTTATCAAATAACACATAAATACATCAGAACATCTTACAGAGCAGAATAACACAGTATTTATGTGGTTCACCCCCACCTTGGGGCTACGTCGAACAACTCTTCTTCTTTAATAGCTTCAATCAGTCATCTACATGCACAAAGCCATAAAAACCCAACTCTGCATAGGATAGGAGATATGTGCGCACCTCGCCAGATCCTCCTTCCATGAGCTAGGTCCAGCACAAAGCCTTTGATAGTCTGTTACAACCTCTTGCACTTATCTCTACAGTTTCTCATAATATGCACAAAGCATCTACAAACCATACTTGCACTTAGCTTATTGGCCTGACATCACATAGATGCCCCTTCTTACATTGCTTAGACATCTATTTATACTTTACAAAATAGGCCTAAACATGGGTAAACCCATGGGCCGACATCCCATTCCTGTTACATATTCCCAAATCCCAAAAAGAACCCAAAAAGGGGCTGAGATCCCACGATCTCTACTTCATCTTGTGATCTGTCTTCGACAGGTTGTTGAAGTCCCAAAATAGGTCAAACTTGACCAAGGATCTCCCAAAACTTGGTCAAGGGACAACACATTATTGGTCACATCATTAGCTCCTTCAAACAGCACTATAGCATTTTTGAGGGAAGGGAAATCCATAAGGCCTCTCCACTTATGGATAACGGTCATGACCTAATAGGATAGATAGGTCAAGATTAGTGTGACAAGACAAGCACTAAATACACACATATTGGAATATCTTCAGGCCATCAAATCACCAAGAGTGCCAACAAATTCTATTAGAGATTGTGTCTTGTATGTCAACCCTCTACATTTGGTTTCTAACTTATCAATGTTGAATAAAGAATATTTTATAAAATTGAAACAGTTACCATTTAAAATATTATTTGAAAAAAAAAAATACAAAAATTTATTCAATTGTATCGACTGAGAATTCATGGTGGTTGTTCTAATTGGAATTCATTAGAGTGGTTGCAATTGAAATTTTTTTGTCAACATTTTGAACCTCATCTTTTTATCACCCTAATGTTTTGTGAAGACTACATGTGTGCCATAAATTAGCACTATGTGCACACCCAAGAGTTTGCACGATGTGGCTACAAGTTGCAGTGCCTGCACCAACCAAAGATCTACTATGCATACCAACCCATTTTGTATTGAAATCAAGGACTTGAAGAGATCACATGAAAGCCAAATCCCTGAATATGTTCAACAATCATTGTAACTGTTTTGTAGCAACTTGACTGGTCATGGTCATGGTTGTGGGTGAGTTGGAAAGATCATTATGATTTCCACTCTCCAAAAGTTTTAAGGGGGGTGCATGTGGATATGTAGAGGGTTGGGTTTTGTTCACTAAGGGTATATTATTGTAGGAGATTTGTAGATGAATTATATCTCAAGTTATGCATTGTATTTTTTTCTTGTAATGTTCAAAGAAGAATATGAGAGAGAAAGTAAATTTGGATGTACGCACAATATGCTGTATTTTATGTTGAAGGTGCTATGTAGGCTTTGGACCCTCTATAGTAGTTGTATCTGAATGTTGTCCATATTAAAAAATCAATAATGAAGAATTTATTCTCTATACATTTTTCATATGTTGGTTTGAATGTATGACTATTCTGTAGTATTATGTGTGGTACTCTTATGGTGTTTATGAATGCATGCATGGTTATATGATGGATGTTTCATGTATGTTCTATTCCTTTATAAGTTACATGAAACCTATGGTATATGTTATTTTTATGGCATCTTGAGTGAGACCTTCTTCATCCCTTGAATATTGAATATGATGATTCCTATGGGGTGTTTTTTGGTTAAGCATATTGAACCCTAGGTCTAAAACACCACGACCAACAATTGGTTTTGTTGCCAAGACCTGAAGGTTTTGTGCTACATGTTGAAGGAAGGACATGACATGGAAACCCTCAAGGGAGGAAATAAAAGACTAGGTCTCTGAGAAGGAAGATGATTTCACATTATGAGAGACAAATAAATTTCATATCAACCTCGAGAAATGGAAACAAAGGTACATATACATAGATCTACATGAAATTTTCTTTGTGAGTTTCCTTCTTTATTGCATGAGTGGGTAAAGAAACAAATGGAGAATAACTCTATATGGAGAACCCAAGAATCATTGGTTTGGGACCAAGATGTAGTCAATAGTCTGATATATATGGATAATAAGTGGGTTAGAGCCATCGACTTCTATTTCAATTGAATTAAAGAAGGGAAAATTGTTGAGTTTGCTATTAAGTGCAGTGAATCCTTTAGCAGTGATAAAAGAAAGTTCACCATGGGCCCTAGAAGGAGACTGTTGGAAGAAATACCTTTGTGGATCAAGATGTTTTTAGTGGAAAAGTGGTCGATGCACATAGAGCCCAATAGGATGGCCGATTAAACCCCCTCACACAAGGGAGGTGGAAATCAGGGGGGGAAGAAAAGAAGAAAGAAAGAGTTGATCTAGAATAAGATGAGGTGAGGTGAGAAGAGAATGGATATAGAAGAGAATAGGATAAAAATATCTGATAGATATGAAAGAAGAGTTGAGCTAAAGAGGCAGGTTGAGAAAAGAATAAGGGAAAATAAACCAAGGGGTGACGAAAAATTCATAAGATTCAAGATGGTAGAAGAAAAAATGCACAAGAAGGGTGTGTAGAAGAGAGTTTTATGCTAGAGATAAGTGTAAAAGAGTAGAGGCCATTGAAGAGACACAGAATTAGGATTCGGGTATCAAGAGAGGATACCAAAAGTAGTGGGAGTAGGATTGAATAAAATGAAGCTATATCCCCTTCACTACTGATAAATGTGTTCACATCAAAGGAAGATGGGGTACAAAGCATTAATGTTGATGCAACGAATGATAGAGATGGGTCTCTATAAGAAGGAGTGGAGCCCTCCAAGAAGGAGAAGAGGTGTTATAGCGGGAAAACCCCTCTATGGACTACACAAAGGGCCTAAAGTGTAGGCAGATCTAACCGTCTAAAGTCCCCTTTTTTTTATCACTATCCCAACATTACCCCACAATCATACATAAAATACAAGAGAGAGGGATTCGGTAGGCCTACCTTAAACTCCACATCTGGTGTCGATCCCATTGTGCTTGGTCATTTCTTGACTGTAAATCTCCTCCCAAGGCTGACCTCCATTCATCAAAAGACAAACAAGAAGCTACAAGCATGAATTATACATATGGATTAGTGGGTTAGACATCATAAACAAGAAATGTAAACAAATCATATAAGTTCAAGACATCATTTGGCAAGACGGAAAAAGTACATCTTTATATTAATCTCACAAAATTCGCTTACAACATGAGACTAGCTCCTCTTCACCATGCACCAACTGCTTCCACGTCTTCTTCTCCTCTTCAGTTCTCTCTTAGGGAAATGGTAAGGGAATTGAAATTGGGGCAAGGGGGGATTGATAAAATGGGTAGAGTTTCTTTTCTCTCATGCTTTATCTTACAATGGGACCCCAACCCCTTCTTTTATAGGCCAAAAGGGACAATAACGATTGGGATGATTGGCTATGGGTAGTCAAACGGTTAAGTAATGGCCCGAGAACCAGTATCCTATGAAAATTTCCACATTTCGCAATATTCTGTGAGTGTACGCGGGCTGTAGTGGCTCAAAAAGCATGTGTATGTGGGTCGTCATAGTGTGGGTCATCATAGTGCAGGGCACGTACACCTTCAAAATGATGGTTTTTTTAGAAGAGTTGTTTAATAATGGCTTGGTAAAGATAGCAAGTTAGATGGCTTGATTCCAGGTATGAATGTCAGGTGAAATTTAGGGTTATAAAAAATGCCGCCTAATGTGTGAGGTCAGAAGAGAATATGATGGCCAAAATACATTACAAATCTTCACCACTGTACGATGCTAGTGAGCCCAGGGACCGAAGTTCAGGAGGTTCCATATACGAAAATAACAATTTGTCTCATCGAGGCGGGCATACCCATGCTCGGGATGAAATAAATCATGGCTGCCAATCAAATACACTGCAGATCCATGTCATATAACTATATAAAGTGTAGCCGAGAGAAATACACAGTGGATCTACATATCAAAATCAAAAATATATACATGTATAGTATCCATTTTTAAGAAGCCAATGACACTTGATGGCTGGAGATGAGGCCTTCAGAACTCAAGCAACAACTTCAGAATCTTCAAAACTCGGGTAGGATTGTAATATGAGTGTACGAATTCACTACCCAGAGGTATTCAATGGCTCGTCGATAACAAACAAGAGGATCTTGGTGATCATGAATAGAACTTCATTGATTTTGATCAAGGACTTGATTGGTCTTTTGGGATGGTCGGGCATGAGGACAAGAGACAAACTACAGAAAGGCCGACTCAAGTTTAGTAAGACTTCCCTTGGAAAAATGGAAGGATGTGCTTTGTCCAAGGGCAACTCATTGTGTTGTCAACAAAAAGAAAATACTTTTCCCTTCATCTTTTTGGGGTATATTTGATTTTTTTTGTCTTTTTCAATAATTTTGGGAAGCTTGAAAAAGAATAAAGAATGCTACATTACAAAGGAGGATCGAGTGTCGAAGACATACTAGTTCCAAGTGCAAGGAACACATTGATGCTCAGAGAAAGGGGACATATGTAGGAAAAGGACACTCGGGAAAAATCCTCCATGGGTCAAGGTGTCAAGACGCAAAGGCAAAGTGCTACAAGTCTTGCGTATAAGGCATGCTTTAGATGGTTCATTTGAGAGCAACATGGATCCGTCATTAGGCCAAAGACGCAGGAATGAAAATGTGATTACTAAGACACAATGATAATGTTCTTAAATGAGATTTTAACGAGCCCAGAGAAGGTAAGATCGGTAGTTTTTCATTTTTAGAGAGTCTAAAAAAAGCGTAAAGGAGACTCCACTGGGGTAAATTTTTCGAAGGTAGTCTAGTCAGTTCGAAAAAGGGGTAAACTAGCACCCAACAGATGTTTATTCAAAATCATTTTAACAAGTGTGACAAAGACAATATCACTCGGAAATCTTTTCATTTTTAAGGAGTCTGAAAAGAGCTTAACTATGGAATCCGTCAGGGATGTTCTTCTGGACCAATTTAACAAGTGTGAAGAAACAAGGTCACTTGACTATCTTTTCAATTTTAGGGAGTCTTAAAAGAGCTTAACTGTGGACTTCGTGGGGGTTCCTTTTTCGTAAGTTTTAGTCCCTCAGGCCCGAAAAAGGGTTAAATCTATACCTAAGAATACTCTTCTAGAGAACCGAGGTTCCTAGAGTATACCTTTGTTCATACTTTTGACCATCCGAACCAAAAAAGGGGTAAACTACCACCGAATAGATGTGCCTTCAAATTTAATTTTAGCGAGCGTGAAGGGAAACAATATCGCTCGACAATCTTTTCATATTTAGAGGGTCTGAAAAGGGCTTAAAAGAAGACCCGTTGTGTTTTGGGAGTCCCGAGGGTGAGGTCAAGAGTGATAATGAATCATGCAAATGAGGCTTATACTTGTAATTAGGAAAACATAATAAGGACTCCCGAGCCTATAGTCATTAGTGATGGTATGGACACCAAAATGCAACCAGGATCTACCTAGGGAATCCATGTGAAGGTAGGCTCTACCACTAAATTACGACACTTCTAGAGAAATACTGAGGGTTTCATGTCGCAATTCATTGGGATCAATCCTATGGCAAAGTGTAAAAGACAACGAGGTGCAATAAGTGGAGGTGGAAACCTAACTTACATGCACAAAGTTGAAAAAACTGACTTTTTACCAAAAGACCTTTAAAATGACCCAAATCTCCAAAAAGTTTCCCAATACCCAAAGTAACACTTATTGTAACATTCCATAAGAAACTCATGAACCATACTAAATTATTTTTAAGTTAGAAAAAACGACAAAAGGGTTCGAAAAAATGACAAAAAGGGCCAAAAATGTCTATAAATAGAAGTTTGGCAGCACATTATCACTATTACGAATTGAGAATTGACCAAAATTGAAAAAACACCCCTTTGTCAAAAGAGTTGATTCTGGGAGCTTCAGTGGATGAAACAAACTTCTGCTTGGACCAAGTAAGTACAAATTAGCCCCTCCTGCATTTCCATTCCTCCTTTTTTTTATTTTTTTTTGTTTTTGGGGGGGGCGTTGACCTTTAAAAGGGTCGGCCCTATGTGTACGAGGGCTATCCTAGGACAACACGTGTTTGCCCGCGTGCAGATGAAACTCTGCACATGGGCATACGCGACTATATCCACTACAGCCCACGTATACCCTCCAAAATGTGAAAAAATTAAAAATGCAAGATTTAACTCTCCATGATTTTGTCTTTTTGCAGGATGTATGTTCATTGGAGAGAGAGGGAACATGAGGAATTTGATTTTTTCGTCTCAGAAGACCCCGCTGTTGTCATTGTCTTGTCACAATGCAGGTTTCTAAAGTTCTTCCAATGTCCGTTTATGAGGGCACAACCTAGGTTTCTAAATGCATTGATAGATTATTAGCATCCTGACACAGAGGAATTCATGCTCGAGGGGCAGTCATTGACTCCAACAAATGAGGAAAATTACTTTCTGATTGGTCTCTTGAGGAGAGGGGAGCCAGTCAACTTGCGCACTATTCCCCCTGGGCATCACAACATTGAGGAGTTGATTGGAATCTATTGCGAGGCTGGTACTGAGAAAGTAGGTTCTCAGGTGCCTATAAACAAGATCAACAACCTACCACTGAAAGCGATTGTTCTACTCATTGGGTGAATCACTGGATCCACAGCTTTGCATCAAGCTTCCCTGGTGCACATGCATTATGCAATTCATTGCTTAAATGCACAAATTTTTGACTGGAGCACAACCATGCTGACATGCATAAAGAGATAGTTGACAGATTGTCGAGTGCGGGCACATAGGAACTTCGGGTTTGGGACCATTTTGTGTTCTTTCTTCTATGAGAGGTGACCCAGTATTAGTCCTCAAGAGACTATATGAGGGCATGCGGCCACTCTCTCAGTTCTATGCAGATGGGCGGTGTTTTTCTCGCGACAGGGTGGGGGGAGGACCATTGAGACCTTCGACAACAAGTTTTTTTACTGGTGGTCTTGCCAGATTCCGGTGATAGAGGACTACCCCTATGCCGGGATCGACTTCTACAGGGACCCTGACATGGTCGTACCTCTTAGAGTAGAGTAAGGAGAGTTAGGTATGCTTTTTTTTTAAAAGTTATTTAATTTTTATTTCTTTTTTATATATATCATTTTTTTTTACTAGAGTATCTCACAAGTATGTATCCATTATGTGTAGATGTGGGACCAGTGCGTCCAACAGATTTCATGAGGACCAAGTGGCATCCTCGACTAGAGGGAAGACCAGCAATTGCAAGGGGGCCTCCAGCCAGAGAGGCTGATAGAGTTTTGAGACGAGTGGAGCGGAACCTTACCGCGCTCACTCACACAGTCCCAATGGTAGAGATAGAGGACCTACCACCATCGATGCAACCTCATGTAGTTGGGGTGCCAAGGACCTGGGTCTAGCTTTTTTGATGTTTGGCGAATGTTGTTTTTCACTACGGTAGGGCCAACAGGCCCTGCCCTTAGCTAGGCTAGACTACTTACGTGCTAAGAGCACCTTTTGTATATTTTTGAGGGCATAAGCCCCATGACTTTGACTAGACATATTTTCGAGGTGCTCGTGCCCACCCATGTACTCTGATATTTATTGATATATATATGGATCTTTTTCATCTTTTTTATGTCTTATGGATTACATATATTTTACAAATGTATTTACATGTGCGTGTGTGTTCTTTTTCTTACATGTGTGCAATATTCCAATATAATATATGATTAGCTAGAGTATATGTGATTTGATTCAATCTCCTAGGAACATGGATATACGTAATGTAATCAAAGCTTTGTTCTAAGAGACATAACCTAAGGAATTGTCATTGTAGAGTCGGATCGTGAATGCGGTAAACCCTGTTTAACTAGGACAGAACCAACTGAGCATCTAAGTAGACTCGAAGGTGAGAGATAGATGTGACAAAGAATCACGAAGAAACTCTAGAACTGCATTGTACTCAGCGACATTGTTTGTGGCGTCACCTAAATAGATATCTCCTGAAGATAGCAACTAGCCCTGAGGTGTGAAAACCACCCAAGCTACGGAAGAAAGCCTCCAAGTGTGTCAGCTAGCGTCGTCCATGAACCCAATGAACACCTCTGATTCACTTAACATCTTCCATAGTGAAAAAGATGACATCAAAAATGACACGTCCATAAAACCATAAGACAAAAACTAAAATAACAATGTATAAGAACTATACATATGTTACAAGAAGTCACCCAAGGTGACCCACCTACGAGTAATACTTATTGAGGTAAATCCCATTTCTAGGCTCTGACAAAGCATTTCCCTCAAAGTCCACCAGATGATAAGTGCCTTTCTTTAGAACCTCCTTCATGATGAAAGGTTTGAACCACATGGGTTTGAACTTGCCTTCCCCCAGGGGGTCCTTATCTTTGTCATAGACTAGGACAAGGTCACCTTCAGAGAAAATCTGAGGACAAACGGACCGATCATACTGACACTTGAACTTTTTTTTGTGAGCCTCGTTAGCCAAGGCTGCATCCCGACGTTGCTCATTGAGTTGTTCAAGATATAATAAATGCTCTTCAAGTAGTGAAGTGTCTGGCAGTAATTGTACTGTCAACTTTAGAGACGGGATCTGGCACTCTATAGGCAAGACTGCTTCCATCTCGTAAACGATTTGAAAAGGTGAGAAACTAGTTGCAATCTTAACAGATGTTTGGTAGGCCCATAATTTCGAGTACAACATCAAATGCCAATTTGACCTGGCCGAATTGATCATTCGTTGTAAAATAGTCTTCAGGGATTTATTCACAGCTTCCACCTGACCATTTTCTTGTGGGTAGTAGGATGATGAATGTTCTTGCCTCCACCCAAGATTTGATGTTAACTCAGACATCATTTTAATCTGAAAGTGACTGCCATGGTCAGTGACAATCTCTCTTGGGATGTTGAACCTTGCTATTATCTGGTTAAACAAAAAGAGAGTTGCAGTCTCGCCATCCTATTTAAACGTTGGCATAGCTCTGACCCACTTCGTGAAGTAGTATACTACTACAATGATATAACAGTGTCCCCTTGCAAAAGGAGGGTAGCATGTAGCGTAATCAATCCCCCACTTGGTGAAGGGACCAATTGTGATGACGGGAAACATGGGAGTGGGGTGTGCCCTCATCTTCCGAGAGAATATCTGACACAGGTGGCACTTCTTGACTGATTCAACACAATATTTGATTAATGTCGGCCAAAAGTAACCGGCTCGTAGAATATTTTGGGTTGTTTCCAACCCAGACAAATGATCGCCACATGCTCCAGTGTGGAAATCGTTAAGAACAATTTATGATTCTTCATGGATGAGACACTGGAGAAGGATGCAATCTACACCTCGATGATACAGAGTGTCCTCGATTATGAGATAGTTTTTGGCCCGATGACGTATATGGCGATGCTCATCAAGAGAATCAGAGGTAGGGCACTTCAAAGTCTAGAGATAGACTAGTATATCTCTGTACCAAGGGTCTGTAGATGCGATCATAAACATGTCTCCTTTGATAGCTGACTCTTCGGGTATAACATCACCTGATTCAACCGAAAGTTACAAAATGAGTTTCGCAAAGACCAACAATTTTTTGGATTTCACCGAAACAAAATCCAAGTCGAATTCCTAGAGGATAACTATCCATCTACTGATATTTCCGTCAATTACACGTCATGTCAACACATATTGAAACGGATTCGCAACAACAATGATGGTGGTCTTGTGAAACAAGATGTAATGACGGAACCATTGGAAAACATGAACTGCTGCCAATGCAAGTTTTTCAATGTGGGAATAATTGAGTTATGGTCGAGCCAAACCTTGGCTCAAGTAATAAATCACATATTATTCGAGAAAATCATCCTCCTGAACCAAGACCATACCAATGGTCGACTCCGTAGCGGCTAAGTACAATAAGAAATATTTATTATAATTGGATGGTCGAAGCAGAGGGGTGGATGTGAGGCTGCATTTCAATACTTCGAAAGAGCATTGAGAGGCTTCATCCCAATGAAAAGGAACGTTCTTATTCAATAAATTCATGAAACCCTTTGTGATCTCGGCATAGTTCGTGATGAAATGCCGTAAAATGTTTTCTTTTCCCTGTAGACTCTAAAGCTAAGGGATTGTGCAAAGGGGAGGCAATTGAACTATTGCCTCAACCTTTAGAGGATCGACCATAATCCATGTTGTCGAAACAATGAAAGCAAGCAAATGACCCGATGTGACGAAAAAACTGCATTTGTTTGTATTCAAGTGGATCTAGTAGTAGCGACATCACTCAAAGATAAGTTGGAGGTGTGCAGAATGATCATCTCTCTTGTGATATCGTGACACTAAATCATCAAGATAGGCCTCGACTATGTGTTTGAGGTTGTGGAAATCAAAAGACATGGCCCACTGAAACATAGCTCAAACAATTTTCAGACCAAAAGGCATCTTCTGATAAACGAATGTACCCCATGGACAGATGAAAGTATTTTTGTGTTGGTCTTCAGGCTTGATCTCTATTTGATTGTATCTTGAAAAACCATCCATGAAAGAAAAGGCTTCACAACCTGCACATTCATCGACTATCTGATCAATAAATGGCATGGGAAAATTGTCTTTTGGACAGGCCTTGTTCAAATCACAGAAGTCAGTACATACGTGAATTGTACCCTATTTTTTGTTGACTGGAACGGGATTTGACACCCATTGAGTCAATTGGATGGGGTATATGAAACCAGCTTATAGTAGTTTCTCTACTTCAACCTTAATAACTGCTTCTTTCCGAGGTTTGACTGGACGAAGCTTCTACCGAACCGGCTTAGCATCAGAATATGTCATGATTTCATGTTCAACGATTCTTGGATCTATGCCTGGCATTTCCTCGTAAGACCAGGAAAACACATCATGGAATTATTTAAGTAAATCTGTGTAGATTGAATCTCCTCAGGGGAGTATTCCACTCTGACGAAGATATTCTCCACGACACCAGGGATTCTGGAGATATCAATAAGTATCGTTTGAGCAATGTTTGCCATATTTCCTTCAGCGTAAATAGTGTGTGTGGCCAAAGGATTGATAGGACAAGCCTTATATCCAGTCATAGTCAGAGTGAATTCACCTGCTTCAATTCTTCTTAACTCTGGGAGGAAGTAAGATCAGTGATGAATATCATCCCAGGATCTGTCCAGACTAGTCATTTCCCTAATAATTGCCTCGTCTGAGGGAAAGACTAATTCTAAAGAATCAGTATTAGTGAGGGAACCTTGAGCCCATGTAGGCTCGAGAACCAGATCCAACTTCTGTCTGGGAGTCGGATCAGGGTCGACGGAAGATTGTTGAACTATAGAGTACGCAACTTCTATCACGGACAAAGGCATGGCCATGCAATGGTGCCCTATCCCTTCCATTGTGGTTGATGGGGAAGGAATATTCCATATATCATTAAATTAAGTCATGCAAAATGACGAGATTTGAAATATTTCAGCCCTAGTCTAGTCGGGGACAGCCAACATGTAATGGAAATTGTCAGTCGAAGGTGGGTAATCGAAAGTACCCATCAAAGGTGGGCACAAACCAACCCCTACATTGATGATGTCGGGCCAAGGGTTATCAATCATCAGGACCGTGGATACCCCCGATGAAGGGTCGGGATGGGAGAAGGATAATTGATCAATTGTCACGATCCGGCCCTCATGTGGAAACAACAAGACCCGAAAAATTGTCACGACCTCTGCTTGCATAGTGTAGGTCCAACTCCTTCCTAACAAGATATTGTAGTCGAGAGACACATCCACCACTTCAACTTCGATGCACATGATCTTAGCTCCTAACTGCACAAGAAAAAGAGGGGATGATTCCATGTGGTCAGAACGAATGGTCATCGAAAGCGGTAAGAAGGGTAGGTGACGGAGACAAAACGAGTTGGTCGATGGCCTTCCAACATGCCAAAGACATCATGCATGTTGAGGCACCCTCATCAACCACCGTGTGGAAAATGTTCTGAGTAAAATTTTTCGTGGTGTAAGCCACTACTATCTGAAATGCTACGTGGTAAGGAAGACGGGGTTTTAAGTCGGTCGTATCAAGCATGATCATTCCCAGATTACAAGTCTCAGCGGATCCTAAGGCAGATAATAGAGCCTTTCTCTGGGAAAGGAATATATGAAGGACTTCCAATGCTGACATCACAAGGGATTTGTGGAAAATCCTCCACCATAGAGTAGTTATGGGCAGCCCTTGCTTTTGGGTTGTGAGAAGCTTTCTTGAATGCACCTTTGGGGATGCGTGTCACTGTTTCACCCAACGTCTTCTCAATCTAGAGAGGAAGAGATGGGTTTTTGTATTCTTTACCCTTCTCATGCGTGTTTGGCATTCCATAGTCGTGTGTCCTAGTCGTTATGTCAATGCTACCTTTCATCATGTATACATTCGCGGATGAAGGATTACTCGAAGATGAAGGGGGTCCCTGACTAGACCCTTCTGCGCTTGAAGAGGCTTGAGATAAATTTTTCCCATATGGAAATGGATTCGTTAACACGGTAGGTGGCTACTATGCCAATAACGTTTGGGCCTCCACAAGTCGAGGGCACTGGTGAGTCGGATGGTCTTCCTTGCAAATATTAAAAGGACACTTTGAATTTTTCTTTTCAATGTTTCCCTCACCAACATTATTGGTAGGTTTATTATCCCCCTTACCCTTCTTTCATTATTTCTTATTTCCATCGGGATGTTGGGTGGCCTTTGGGTTTGTCGATTACACACTGTGTACATCTGACGTTTGAGTAGGGGGAGCAGCTGAACCAATGGTTTGGATGGCCGTTGTCTGTTGTATTACCAATTTTTTCAATTGATTTGACAGCTCTTCAGCGGGCTTCATTTATGTTGAACCTACAATGCCATCGACATGTGCTCCACATCTCTGTCTGGTCTTGTCAAGTATCGACAATGGTGCATCTAGTAAAACTTCGTAAAGTGAACCAAACTAAGAGTAAATCAATTCTAGTTGTTGGGATCTCATCATCGCTTCTTCCTCTGAAAAAACCCCTAAGGTTGCAACGTCTTTAGATAACTGAGGTACCAAATACTTAAGGAACCACTCTAGTAGGAATACTGGTGGGACTGGAACTTTTATCAAACTCTTATGGCGTATCCATTCTCGGATGTGATCTGAGATATGGTTTTCTTTTGTCTACTCAAAGTTGGCCAGCAATTCAGTGTCGACATCGTATCTCACAGGTAATTGGAAATGGTTTAAGAAATCCATTACCAATTCACCGAAGGAATAGTATATTGAGTGATCGATCTCGATGTACCATTTCACCGCACTCCTAATGAGAGTGCGTTGAAACAAATGCAAATAGACAGAGTCATCTCTCAGAGAATTGGACGAGCACCATAAATGGAAGGTAGTCACATGATTGCCTGGATTTCTAATTAGGCTTGGCCTCAAGCTTTGGGATGTCCAAAGGAAACTTGGTCGGCATAGGGGGCCAATGCGGATCATGACAGATGGGGTCGTTTAATAACCTTTTCAATTCTGGAAAGTGCATTGATTCCAAAAACGGTAATTTGGGTTGTTGATTGTAACTAGGGAAAAAGGATCCTGGAGTTTGGCTAGCACCAGGTTGCCAGGAAAAGTTAGTTTTTGGCCAGGGTTATGGTAATAACCATGCCTGTGACTAGTGTACAGATTATGTGCTTGTTGAGACGTCATCGACTGACTCCCATAATAGGACGTAAATGGTTGGGCTTGTGTCACATTCCAAGGATTTTGGGAAAGGTTGCCCCTGTCGATCCGACGGGCATAGGTGTTGAGCCTTTCCTGGGGTTCTATTGGCTATGGAAGGGGTTTCCCCCGGTTAGAATCCCTGACAAGGGAACTGATCCCTGCCATGAATTCCAAGGTCCTTGTGAGGAAGGAATTCCTAAGTTTGCCCACTGTGCAGGAATAGTACCCTGTACAGGATGTTGTTGTCCATAACTAGGGTTCCCCCTGGCCGAGATGGTAGCTGAAAATAAAGCATTGTCACCAAACGTGTCAAGAAAAGAGAACAGTATCGAACCTATGGCATGCTATAAGTAGATATTCCTTGACTACCTTCTCCAAACAAACTATAGTTTATGTTCGGCCCAGTGGAGTGTTGGTGGGAACCGCCGAGTGAAGGGGACGAAGGAGGTATATGACCCCCTCTATAAGGGAAAGAATGATAGAAACCTAAAGTGCCCCCCATGGATACTTGCAGAGGAGTGTTGGAGCTCCTTTCCCTGAGACCTAATGTATGTAGAGTGGAATGGGAGAGGACAGTGTTGGTACCGAAGCTAGGCATCATGTATGAGAACGGAGGGCTTATTGCACTCTGGGTGAATGGAGTAGCAATCGCTGCCATAGATGGAATCGAACCATTGGCCGAGGTAGAGGCAATCAAGACCATAGTGGTCTGGACCGACGATAGTTGGTTAGGAGGCGGAGCACCCCCTGTAGTGATAGTCGTAGAGGAAATATGTGTATTCCCTGAAGAAGTAGTAGCACTTGTTTCCATCGTTGTTTGTGACACTACCTGATGCTCGTAAGGTTTCACCTGTACAATGATGGGTGTCGATAGATCAGTGATTGGAGGGTTATATTGACCAAGAGCTTACACTCTGAGGTTAGAAATGATTGGTTCCTCTGGAATCGAATGTTCTCCTCTTGGAGATGAGTCAGGCACGATTTCCTGTAACCCAGTTGCCACAAAAGACCCTTGCTAGTCTAGTTTTCTCCTTAGTACTGGTGGGGGTAGCTTGATATCAACTGGCGGCATGCCCAAAAGCCTTCGCGACCGGCAGAGCTCCTGATCCTCCATTGTGAGAGAATATCAATGACACACTAGGGATTTCTATAATCATTTTTTTTTTAAACAACACACACTAAAAACATTTCCTATGAGGTAAGACAAGTAGATCACTATCTAGTTGGAAGAACAGTTACAATAGCCAACACTAGAGAAACTTACTGGTGCAAGTGAAACTCGAATACGAAAGCACCCTCCAGGTATACTCTACAAATATTGGCCCGATTTCTTCCCTAGGTACCGTGGTATACCCCCACAGTCACCTATGTAATTCACTAAGATAAATGAAACTAGGTTGTCAGTGCACGAACAATCACTAGGTGGGTACAGTCGACAGTCGGGTGGACTGCAATGAGAAGGGTATCAAGCCCAAAACCTATCAAGGGTATCTAAAGAAAGTGTTCTAGAAGACGACTGAGGACCCTGAACGGATTCGATACCCACAAAGCTCTGTGGCAAATGTGATCAACAAAATCCCAAGATAATCCCTCTATATGTGTTCCCCACTACGCTTGGTCTATCTTTGGAGGGGTTATCTCCACTACATTTCCGCACGCGACCTCTTGTTTAGCCTCTATGTTAGAGGGGGGTCCCGGATAACTTTCACGGTTACTTTACTTTCAAGCACTCCCTAGCTCAGACTCTTATGTTTGTTTTTGTATCCATGAAGATTTTCCTCTCCAATCCTAAATCAAGGATCTTAGCTTAGACTAAATTGATCAACCCTTCAAACACAAAGTCTAATAAATTTTAATTAGGTGTTAATTTTAGTAGTTTTCTTAAGTCAAAAGGAACGAAAGTGAAACCCATTGATGTTTTTTAAGAGATGAAAGAGAAGAGCATAAGATGACACTGGAAACAAAAGTACTTCTTTCTTCACAAATAAAGATTTGCCAATTGAAACTCTTTCACCAAACTTTTCGTAACTACTTTTATCAGATCTTTGAAAACAAAAACTCAAAACAAGATTTTTCTCAACTACGAGCTACTTAATGTCCTAAGCATTCAAGTAAATAACTTAAGAAAACTTTATTTTTCCTTGGTCAACAAAGCAACTAACCTAAACTACTTTACCAAACAAAGTAATGAAAGATTTTTTTTTTCAAGAAATTTGAAAATGAATTTATTTTCTTCTAAAGAAAAAAAAGGAAAAATACCGAAAAGACAGAACCAAGAAATAACTTATGTCCCAATCGCAGATCGCAGGGAGTTACTGACAATACCAAACAGTCAAATCCAAGCAGACTCACCAACTTGTCTAAAAACCCTATTAAAGAAAACACAAGAAATCTTTTGATGAAAAAGAAATCTAAACTGAAGTCATACCTAGGCTACAAACTGCTATAATAGAGACCATTACTAGATCAAGAAATCCCCTGAGAAGGGTGACTCCTGATAGGGAAGAGGATGACTGCCTCTTCTTTTTTACAAAAATTTTCTCAATAGGCACACTACTGACACTTCAACAGTCATCATATGTACGCGGGATGTCTAAAGGCAGGGCACGTATGCATGCGTGTAGGCCCACTACAGGTCGCGTACACCTATGTAACTCCTCAAAAAATGAAAAAACAATAGTCTAGCATGGGTAGGGAGTACTGCTATGGAATACCAACATCCCTTGAAGACAGAGAAGCTTACAAAAACTCAAAAACAGTGTATAAACTGATTCAAAACACCCAAAAATAAATATCCCCAAATACCCTAGAGGCATCCCCGGTATGGTCACCAATTCTGCTATAGCGGGAAAGCCCCTCTACGGACTACAAAAAAGGCCTAAAGTGTAGGCAGAGCTAACTGTCTAAAGTATCCTACGTTTTATGACTATCCCAACATTACCCCACAATCATACATAAAAGACAAGAGAGAGGGATATGGTAGGCCTACCTTAAACTCTGCATCCAGTGTCGATCCCTTTGCACTTGGTTGTTTCCTGACTACAAATCTCTTCCCAAGGCTGACCTGCACTCATCAAAAGACAAAAAAGAAACTACAAGCATGCATTATACATATGAATTAGTGGGCTATACATCATAAACAAGAAATGTAAACAAATCATATAAGTTCAAGACGTCATTTGGTGGGACGGAAAAAGTACTTCCTTATATTAATCTCACAAAAGTCGCTTACAACATGAGACCTGCACTGATCCTTGAACTTGGTCTCAGGATCTTCTTCACCATGCACCAATTTCTCCCATGTCTTCTTATCCTCTTCATTTCTCTCTTAGGGAAATGGTAAGGGCTTTACAATTGGGGCAAAGGGGGATTGATAAAATGGGTAGAGTTTCTTTTCTCTCATTCTTTCTCTTGCAATGGGACCCCAACCCCTTCTTTTATAGGCCAAAAGGGACAGTAATAGTTGGGGTGACTGGATATGGGTAGTCAAATGGTTAAGTAACATCCCCGGAACCAGTATCCTATGAAAATTTCCACATTTCGCGATATTCTATGAGTGTACGTAGGCTATAGTGGCTCAGCAAGCATGCGTACATGGGCAGTAATGGTGCAGGGCACGTACACCTTCAAAATGATGTTTTTTTAGAAGATTTGTTCAATAATGGCTTGGTAAAGATAGCAATTTAGATGGTCTGATGTCAGGTATGCATGTCATGTGCAATTTAGGGTTATAACAAGAGGCCTTGGCGATTATGAGTAGGCTTGTGTGATTGGAGATAGTTAGATCTTTTGGATCCCTCACCGAAGAATATTAGAGAGTATGGAGGATCACCCTCTTTAAACCACCCCCTTGTGCATTTGTCATGAAGAAGAAAGAACCAAGGAAAGTGAAAAGGTGACAGAATTAGAAGAAAAGAGATTAGAAGTAAATGAAGGAAAAGGTACGAGTGAAGTAGAAGCTAAAGTCATCGACACTTCACAAGAAAGAGTTTTAGTATAAATAGCATCTAGTAGTCATTCAAGAAGACACAGTTCTAGAACAAGTACGAAGAACTAAGATTCAACCCTTAGGCTTCTCGCCTTTCATGTGATAGGAAGATACAATCTGAAACAACATTGGTTCATGTGTGAATCTATATAGACTTTGAAAAGAGTCATAGATGAGGCATCCAAGATCACATATCTAGAGACCACATTTAGAGACAGATCTCTGACATGGTACATGAAGTATAAGTCTATTGTGTTGGTGGGACAAGAAAGGTCCTTGATGGAGATAAAGAGAGATATACTTAGGGAATTTCAGAATACTAAGTAAGAATCACAATCTATAACTGATATCAAGGAAATTAAGCAACCAGCTAGAAAAACCATGTGGGATTATGATCGGTTGTTATAGGAAAATTCCCCTGCGGACATGTGAATATCTTATTAGATTATATACCCCTAATACCAAGACATAAACATACAAATGGAAACTAACATCCCTTTGAATTCAATTACCTAATCGGAAATAGAAAGAGAAGGAAAAAAGTGTGTTGCACCTTATTTCATGGTTTCTCCTCGCTACCTCCAATCTGAGCTTGATCTCCAAACTCTTCAGCACCACTCGATACCTGCAATGCAATGGAAAACAAAAAGAAAAAGAACTCCTACTCTATTCTATAATATTAGACTAATCAAATTCATCTATCAAGATCGACAATCATATGCAACAATACACAATCTTAAAGGGAATAGGCCAAGTAATATTGATGAGAACATTAAAAAGACACTTACAATATGTAGATGCAGTTGCAGTAGCCTCTCCAAGTTCTCCTTGTACACCCCTTCCACGATGCTCCCAATATCATAAGTTTGATATCCAAAGATTCCTCCATTCTCCCCTTCTCCATGGAAATCCCTCATTATATAGGATTTGGAGACTTAACCACCATGGAGAAGATCACTCATTAGATCCACTAAAAATGGATCTCCAAGATATTTAGGGACAAAATATCTCTCAAGGATTTTAGGGAGAAAATATCTCTCAAATATTTTGAGGAAATATCTCTCCCATCCATGATATTCTCAACCTCTCCTTGAAAATAGGAAACCAAATGTGAGGTGGATTCTCACATTAAATTAATTTTTTTTTTATTAATATTAATAATTAATAGATGTGCACATGGTATTTTGACCTTCATATAATATATTTGTCCTCCACATTGACTAGGGATTGTGACAAATGTTATTTCATGGTGTCAATGTAAGTGACACTTTCGTGACACTTGTGACACTTAGGGTGAGGTACTTAAGTGTGCTATTTTGGTGTGTAATAGATTTCCCCCTAAAGTGTGAGGTTAGAAGAGAAACTGATGGCCGAAACACTTTACAATTCTTCAATGCAAGGGTGTGGATTTGGAGAACCTGGAAGAAGCTACAAACAACCATCAATAAATATTAATATATGTTCCATTTCTCAGGCAGGCATAACTATGCTCGGAATACGAGATGACTCAAAGCACGGTCGCCGACCAATACACTGTGGATCCATTAAAAATATTGACTAAGGATATGGCCACCAAAGATACAATGTGGATCCATACCTCCATGACATGAATTGATCATAGCCATGAAAAATACATAGTGGAGCTATGAGATGATAAACATAGCCATGGACCAATACAATGTGGATCTATGTGACAGTATATATATTGGCATGCTCAAATTATCTCCTTCACAGCCTGGGAAAAGAAGATAACAGAGTGAATTCTCAACCAGGGTATTCGTTCCAATCTCGATGTGGTATGAATCTAGCCATGTGAATAGATGATTTGATGTCGAACATGGTAGAGACCACTTAATTACCGATCATTCAAGTAAATCATTAACAAGTGCGAGGGAAATCACCAATGATGTCAATGATTCCCAAGGTACCCTAGTACATTCTAACAAATGTGAATAAATGAGATGAGGTCGAACATTCATGGAATCATCCGATCAGAGGTCAATGATGCAAACCTACTTTCGGAAGCAAGAAGGCCTTCCATTGAGGCATGCAGGTCCCAAGGTACTAACTAGTTTCTAAGTCTAATTCTTGGATGATGTGTTGAATTCAACAGGAAAATACTTGTTGAAGGAGGGCCTTGATGTATCCCCCATCATCGACACAAAAATGACATAGGAAATTGATGCAAAATGGTGAATCAAATGAGTATGTACTAACATAGGAAATGGAAATTAGAAATATTGTAGATGGATAGTTTGAAGTGAAACTTCCCTTGAACATGATGAGGCATGACAACTAACTTGGAAGCATTGACTCGACGAGTACCAAAAATGTAATGTGGCAACAATAAGAGAACTCTTCAACTGGACGAAAAAGTATGGCGACACATGGAATTGGTATGACTTAGAGACAAGCAAATTACCCAACTGTAAGACAAGACACAAACAGGTGCCATGTTCAAGGGTGACAATAGCTTCCATAAAGTATTCCCAAAAAACTTGAACCACTTCCTTCAATTTTTCTCCCACCCAGATAGATAAGTACCTCTTTTTCATTTAACGAGCTCAAGGAGGGTAACATATGCTCGATATAACTCACCTTTAGTAAGTTCCTCTTCTTTTATTTAACGAACTTGAAGAAGTAAGGGTTTGTTTCCATATGGGTCCTTCAATGTGTAGTTTAACGATTCCAGAGAAGGAAAACTTAGTGTTTTTTCATGTTTAGAGAGTCTGAAAAGAACTTAAATGCAACTCCAGGGTTGTCCTTTTTCATGATGTTTAGTCTCCGAGGGATGAAAAAGTATAAAATGATACGACGGAGAACTCTTCTAATCATACTTGACTACATTGTTCCTTTTTCATAATTGGTCTCATGAGGCCAAAAAAGATATAAACTATCACGTGAAAGATGCCCTTTCAAATCTTTTAACGAGTGTGAAAGGAAGCAAGATCACTCAAAAATATTTTCATGTTTAGAGAGTCTAAAAAGAGCTTAAAGAAGACTCCAGGGGGTTCCTTTTTCTTATAACCTTTATGATTTCAAAAAAGTGATAAAGTATACTCGGTCACATTCTCACGTATTTACGAGCATGAGAAAGAACGAAGACTAAGATCGGTAACTTATTCTCTTGTATTTACGAGAACGAGAAAGCAAAAAGACTAAGCTCATCCTAGAGAAAGACTACTACATTACGATGGGAATGACCTTCGAATGAGGATCACTCCTAGAAGTGTGTCTCTCTAGAGGTAGTTTGGTGCCGACTTATTTCGCAGAAGTTGGCGGTTTTCTCCAACATGATTTCCAAAGGCTGTAGATCTGGCCCCAAGCATCGTTTCCTCCAGCAACTCTTCTTCTTTCCTCTTTTAGGTTTCTGGTTACTAATGGAAACATTTTCACTAGGCGGAGGAAAATAAGGTTCAAGTAATTGATCCAGAGTGAATCAATTGAAATAGAGGGGGGTTTGTTTCATTTTTTAACGAGCTTGAAAGAGATAATGAACTATGCTCGTCAAGACCAGGAACGACCAAAGAATGAGATGAAACTAAGGATTGTCGTACCTTAATCGAAATCATATTTAAGGTGGAAACCTGTGCAATGGGAGGATAAGGCAAAGGAAAAACCCCCATGAGCAAGGAATCCTTGAGAAGAACTACACCTACACTCTCAAAATTATTATTTCCTGGAAAAGGGGCATGATTTGTTGCGACATTGTTGAGATCTGGAGTTGTATACTCGAGTTGGTCAACAGTGATAATATTTCCTTGATGGGGAAAGCGTAAGATACAAAACACCGAAGATGCGATGACAGTCAGTCCATAGAACCAACTACGACCAAGTAACAAATTTGAATCCAGAGGATCGTCGATGACTTCGATATCAACTGGAAAAAAAATTCCCTTCAAAGTCACAGTGAAATATTTCAAGAGTCCGTGAGGTTTGAAACCATGTCCATCAAACTCTTTCAAGGTGGTAGGGGACGGGGTAAGTGCAAGAGAACCAAGGGATCTCCAACAAGGAAAAGGAATGACACAAGTGGAGGCTCCCTCATCCAAAATAGTATGATGGATGGTGTGTCCACTAACCAAAACTTGAATTTGGAATGTTAAATGATGGGAAACTCTCTCCCTAAAATAATCCATATTAAACGTAATCAGATTTGACTCCTTAGGATCCATGGATCCAATGGCTGACAAGAAGGTTCTATGTTGACTTGGACAATTTTGTAGAACTTTGAGGGTTAACATAGCACAAGGCACTAGTGCCAAATATTCAATGATGTTGTAGTTTTGGGCAGCGTGGCCATTTGGATTAAATGTCATTTTTTGAATTACACTCTTCAACGGGTGCAACACTGCATCAGAAATCATCTTCTCAATCTAAAGAGGATTGGAATATGGAGGAGGAGTAGAGTTAGAAGGTTGGTCGACAGTATTCCCCTTAGTCTGATCACCTAGAGGAGTGGCATAGGTATTTTCATGAGTTGTGACATTAACTGTATTAAACATGTAAACCTCAGAGGTTCTTGTGGAATCATCCCCATGGTGGTCACCTCCTTGCAGAGGGACATGGTTTTGTGCAACCAAATTTTGTTGTTGAACCAATTGAGGGGTTTGAGTGGGGTGCATGGGGGTGAAGTCCCTCGCGCGGGGGTTTCGGGGCAACACCCCTGAGAAAAAAAAAAATCCTCTGGAAACATGCTGCATTTTTTCCTCATTTTTCGTGTTTCCTCGATTTTCATGTCCATTGTTGGGTGGTTTTTTGGCATATAGTTTTTGTAAATTGTTTTCTATTTTCGGTTAAGGAATTAGGGTTGTTGACTAATCCAGGTCATTGGGTTAGTGTTTTGGATGTCGTTGGCTCTTATATGTATATTGTATTGTAAACAATGTATGACTATGAATGAATATAGAATATGTTGGTTTTCCAGGTTTGGGTTTCCAGCGGAAAAATATTTGTGTGATGTTTGTATTTGCCATTATATCTTTTTTGTTCTTTTACTAAAAATTTGTTTGCAGTAAACATTGTACAAGGTTAAAATATACATGGATCAGATCGTAAAGTGTGTCGGACTAGGAGTAAACCAAGTCCAAATACTGCACACGGCTGATAGCCTGCTCCTCAGTAACTACATTTCGCATAGAAACATCGCAGGCGATGGGAGGCAAGAGCGACTTTGTAAACCAATCCGCAAGGAGTTGGTCTAGAATTGGAGCTTTAATCAACTGTCTCCATCATCTCCACTCATGAATATGATCAGAGATGTGGGTAGAAGAGGATTGTTAGAGAGAGGTCAAATGTTTTGTACCGGTCTCGTACCATATAGGCAACTAAAAATGCATCAGGAAATCCATGGCAAGAGATAAAGTCAACAAAAGAGTTATGCATCAGTTCAATGTACCATTTTGTTTCCGCACTTGTAAGTGTTCTCTGAAAAATTCTAAGACGAATGGAATCGTCCATCAAAGAGTTGGAAGAACACCATAAGTGGAAAGTCACAACATGATTGTTAGGATCTTCCCCGGGTTTTCCTTCAAATTTTGGAATTTTGGATGGTAATTTGGCAGAGATGGTGGGCCAAAATGAAGCATGAAGGATGGGATTGTTTGTTAAACATGACAGATCTGGAAGATCTAAAGTAGGAAAGAATGGTAGTTGTGATCAGTTAGGTTTTTTATATTGGTTATAACCTAACCATATTGCATAGGAACACCATTAGAACCATATCCAGGTTGTGGCGAGGTGACAAAACTAGATGGTCCTCCCATATACGATGGTTGTCCGGGTTGTCCACCTATGTAAGGTGTTTGTCCTATTTTTCCACCTGTGTACTATGATTGAATAGATGGACCTCCTACATACTATGGTTGGCATGTTGTTCCCCCTATGTATTGCAGTGGAAGGTATTGTTTCATTTGAATTGTGGGGTTTAAGGATTGATAGGGAATAGTTCCTTGTGGAAGAATGTTCATCGGATTGGGTTGAGTCCACAAAGAGTTCACAACTCTTGGATATGGACGCCTGGGATATAGACCAGTGGTAGTAGGGATATAAGGACTTGTAGGAGTGTTTTTCCCCCATGTTGGTTGATGTTGCAACCATGTACGTTTCCCTCCAATAAACATTTGCCCTGCAACTGAAGGTTTCCCCCCAGCTAAAGGTTGGCCTCCCATTGAAGATTGTCCTCCAATGTAGGGATTACTAATCTATGGTGTGTGATATGGAGGTTGAGTAGCTTGTGTAACCATGGTTGTGTGAATGACTTGATTGTTGGCCATTTGACCTATGGGACGACCAAGTAAAGAACTTGGTGTGTGCATGTGTGGAAAAAATGAAGCAGGAATATTACCTGACTCATGTGTAAGAGGAGATGAATGCGTAAGTGGTTGAATCAGGGTTACCTGGGTCACTAATGTTTTTGGTAAAGAATAATCACCAGCAGTATCAACTATGATATTTTTGGAAAACGATGAGTCCCCAAGTCCTTCAGGAAAACCAATAATTGGTGGGTTCATGCCAAAGGATGGTGTAGTGGTTGAACTAGGTGGTATATAGTAAGAAGAAAAGGAATAAATGTATCTTGTGGATAGTGGATCAAAGAGTGGTTGGCCAAGTGGATGAGTAAACAGAGGATTCACAAAATATACCAAGCTTTCTATGAAGGTTGGGACTGGTTCTTCAACGTGATGGCCACTCCCAGGAGTGATGCTCCCAATTTCAAAAGTCTGATCTGTGATCATTGCTTCGTAAGAAAGATTATGATGTAGTTCTTGAGTGTCAAGTTCCATACCTTCTATACAGTGAAAAATCTAATCCTAAGGTCGACTATGAAAAACAAAGAAACACACTCCTATGAAAACTAAAATCAATCAACCAAGAAACAACATATTTAAGGATCTTTCGAAGAAGGGATAACAAGCCACCAATGAAGAAGTGAGAAGCAGTTACCTTGACCTCCATATAACATCCCTTCTCAGTGCAAGCAACATGCTAGCATAGGGGTAGACCCAGATTTCAACGCTACAAGAGCGCACAAACAAAACCCTAACTATCCGCCCTTCGGCAACCCCTGCAAAGCAGATGAAGTCTCACCCGAGGTAGAGGAAAGGGCGGTTGCATGACTCAAGTGTCTGCAACCTTAGTTGGGACACAGATCTGTGATTATACTACTTAATAAAGCGTTCAACACCTTTATCTCTTTAACATGCAATCATTATCTAGTTTGCTGGTAAAACAGAGCTTCACATCCTTAACAGAGATCTTACCATATTTAAGCACTTAGCATCAACATATTATCCAGATCTAATAGATCAAGCACTTAGCACATACATATAGATCAGATCTAACAATCTATGCATCATTAGCACTAAGAATCATCATATCTATCTATCAAGCACTCAACATATAACATATGAACATACAAAGATAAATCACAAAGAAAGATGACATAGGGTTTGTGTGGTTCACCCCCACCCTGGGGCTACATCCACCAACTCTTCTTCTTTATTATTTCAGTCAAGCAGTTACAGCACCGGGCCTCAACAATCCTTACTCCACATAGGACACAAGATATGTGCAGCCTGCTAGATCCTTCTTCCTCATGTTACAGCACTGAGCCTTTCATAATCTATCACAACCAATTTCACTTAGCCCTACAATCCTCTTACAATCATGCACAAAGCATCCAAAACCCTACTTTCACTTAGCATACATTCACATCACTTGGGTCTAGCACTTAGCTCATCAAATCTTCTTACATTTCCTAGCTACTTATTTATATATTAAAAAGGTGGGCCTTAGCATTGGTAAACCCACGGGCGGACATCCCTTTCCCGTTACATTATCCTAAAAACCCAAAAAGGGGGTCGAGATCCCGTGATCTTTGCTTCATCTTACACTCCTCCTTCAACAGGATGTCGAAGTCCCAAAATATGTCAACATGACCAAGAAACTTCCAAAACTTAGTCAAGGGCCAGCAGGCCCCCAACACTCACCTGTGACTCATCCTGAGTCACTCCAATCTGACCAAGTCTGCCTTGAATGCCTTGATCTTGGCTCGAGCTTCTTCGAATTATTTCTTTGTTGTAGCATCTTTCTCGGTGAAATCCCGGATCAGTGCATCATTCACCAGTCCTTCCAAGTGCTACTTTGTTGAGAGGATGACCTTTTCAAGCTCTTCTCCTTGGCTCTCGATCTATGTAAATAATAGGCATGCTTGATATTGCAAAAGTTGAAGTCATTGAGTGACTTCCATCACTTTACTTTGAATCATATGAACCTACTGTTGAGTTGTGTGTTGTTCATGCAAACTCTTCATCCTATATACAGCTGACAAGGCCTTTAGTTGTACCTGTAGCGTATCTGCATGCTATTTTTCTTATTGGAGTTGCGACTCCAGCGTCTGCAATTCTAGATTCTCTGTAAGGTTTACGTATGTTTGGGCGCTCTGATTACTTATTTGCTTGCACTCCAAGGCAAGAGCTTTTAATCTTCCAATTGCACTGCGAGAAGTTTCTTCTCGCTGGTCTCTTATCTCCTGAGGGGTTTCGGGTAGAGCACAGAGTTCTAGATATGTGATGCGTTGTTGTAGCTTATGTATTACCTCTTCCAATTGTTCCACCTATTGTGGAACTTGGTCCTTGGTCTGGACTTCAACGATTGTAACAGATTGAAGTGATATGTTGACCCTTTCCTTAACTTCAAGTTTCTCAATGAGCAAATGTTCCTTGCTTTGTTTTAGCTCTGCTTTCTCTTTATCAAACTTTTCTTGCATAGCAAGTTTCTCTAGTTTTGCATTACTGCGTTGTTCTAACAGAGCTCCTTATGCTTGTGCCAAATCCTAGGTAGCTTGTGTTGTTTCCTCATGTGCTCGTCGAAGGAAAGCTTTGACCGTATCACCAATCCGATGGAGTTGAGTTGGCTCATCTACAATTTCTGGTGTTCCTACCGTCAGGGGCATACTGGATACTGCATGGTTGGACTGTAGTGCCTGTTGCACTTCTTGAAATTTGACCTTGATCCGAATGAGCATCTCCTCCCGCTTGTCTTCCTACCTCTCTGCTATCTCCAGTGAAGCGTTGTTCAGTGCAGCGACGATGAAGTCGAAGTCATCGGATGTTAGGGTGGTCTCAAAATTGGTTCTAGTTGCTTTCATTTTCTTCCTTGAAGAAGGTTTCAAAGGGGAAATATTACTTTTCTTTGAGGGATCATCTTCGTCTCTTGGTGGTGTGACCTCGTCCTTCTTATGTTCAACTTCAGTGCCATCTATCTCTTCGCCATCACCTCTGTGCTTAGGTGAGATAGAGGGACTTTGTGCTGAAGTGCTATGGACATCCTTGGCTTCTTCATTCTTGTTGGTATTTCTCTTTCCATGTGTATCGTGCACAACTTCTGGACTATCAACATCAGAGAACTTCACAGGGTCAGCTGGGATGAGGAGGTCCACCGACCACTCCTTAGTAATCTCTTCTAATTCTTCCTCTCTTAGTTTGTAATATGACTACATTTGTTGGTGATTCTCATAAGTGCATGGTGTGATGTATATGAAGTGGAGGTCCGTATTTAATTTCATCAATGGCCTAAACCTGTGAAGTGTGTTCGGGGTGATGTGAGGCATAGCCTGGATTGTGATCTTTAGTTGGTTGTAATAAGTGTGGAAAATGGAATTGGACTACCACTACTTGTTCATGTCACTAGATTACAATAGCGTATTGAACTTCGTGGCCAGTGGATCAAAGGGCTCGACATCTAGGAAGGTTGTACCTTCTGGCATCTCCCATATGATGAAAGTGATTAATATAAGCAGCCAGCTAAAATGGAACTCGTACCCTTGGTCCTACACTTCCCTGCAGTCTAGTTCTAGCTGGTTCACCAACTATTTGGTGCAATTCATATGTAGGCCCTATATGCACTTCCCTGCGAGGTCTACTACAAATCTGGTCACTTGGGTCGGTCGGTTCTTGCGAACTAGCTTGCCTGCAATCAGCTGACAGGAAAGGCGCACTGTGTCACTCTGAATAGAGGCTACCTTGTAGCCTCGTGTTCACTTCTCGACATAGACATAAATATCCTTTATCTTCTATGCAAGAGTGTGATCCATGGTCTTGTTGGGGTAGAAATCATATGGGTCGGGGCCCTGCATGCTTAACCCTGTGATCTGATTGATCAAAGTCGGATCCATTATGATGCGACAGTTCAACCATAAGTATCCTCCCTGATAGCAGGACAGTAGTAACATGATGCACACGTTCACTTCTTGATGCCTTCTAAAGAGAGGAATATTCATTACATTGAGTATGGTTCACTGCACGAGGTTCTGGGTCCATGATTGAGCGATGATCTTGGAGTTATTTCCTTTGGTTTACATCAGATATTTATGAGGGGAAAGCATACTGTAAGCCTTCCTATCACCGAGTTCAAAGTCACTGAACTTCAACGTGGTGAGCTTATCCTGGTCAAAACAAAATGCACACACTTCCTTCGAAAGGTATGCAGTGATCAAAGCATACTCAAAGTCATGGGGCACAATGTCACGAGTGAAGGTGCCTCTCAGAGGTGGTAGATAAGCAGGTAGAATTCTTGGAATCAATCTAGCATTCGCAAGATCGTCTCTATGCCTAGTTCTCTTTTCGTCGGTTTGTCGGGATGGGTTGGCTCGAGCAGTCAACGGGGATGCTTGCACTCCTCGTGTCGATTATGCATGTACACCTGTAGACACTCCTCTTCCTGACATGGTTCTTTCAGCCATTAAGTCGATCATAACTTTTGTCACAGCTTCTTCTTCGGTGCTGAGCTCTTCAGACATACGCACTCAGGATGGATATCTCAGGTTCTCAAAGTAACGTGGGAACTACAATAGGGTAGAAGGAAAAGGCGTAGTGATCACTGGGCAATCTTAATCAAGGTTGCGAGTTCAATTTCTCAATTAGAAAAAGTGTTCTCGTCGCATGGCATGGTGGGATAAATAGACAACTTATGTAACAGATTGCTTGCAATGGATATGAAGGCTTCATTAACTCCATTCTTTCTGTTATAGCATGGTCCAATGGTCTGATGACGAATGTTTATTGTTTTTATGTCAGTTTGGAGCGGAAGTCGAATGGATATATCGGTCCCAATGGCAATATTGCTTCATTATGGCGAAGTGCCATATGTCGTTGTTCTGAAATCCCAACAAAGCTCAAATTCTGTAATTTTTCTTTCTGCAAGGTCTCCTCTAGAACCTCCTATAATATTTCATTATTATCCCTTTTATTTCTTAACTTTCTAGCCTTCTTTCCAGTGAGTTTTTTCTCGGTAATGCTTTTCTCATTCTGATTCTTTTCTTCTTTGGTCTTAGCTGCTTCACGTTGTTGAAATTATTTCCTAGGGTTTATGGGTAATACTTCTTCTATGCCTGGGGTAGGTAATTCAATCTCCTGGGGATCCTCTAGTGCTCTCTTAGCTTCGACATCCTATTTGCTAGTATTAAATATCTGCGATCTGCTCTTTTGTTCCTCAATCAAGTGCGTGATCCTTGTGGTCATAAAGTCTTTTAACTCTTGCTTCTTCTATTCTGAAACTTCTTCTTCTTTCTTTCATCTGGCTTGATCTCTATCAATTCAAGGTTTTCCTATTAGCATGGTAAACAGGGTGCTATCTTCAACAAATTTAATAATCTCAAAGTCTTCTTCTATCGAAGTTCCATTAACAGTCATAGGTATCCGAGCAAGCTTTCCACATAGGTTTACTAGATTTACTCTGAATAAAATTATTCCTCCTAGTGAAGGGATCATAGCAGGCCTTCTTATAGCTTCCCAGGTTCTCTCTGGCATAATATTCATCTGTGTTTCATCATCCAGAACACATTCAATTTCGAAGTCCCCTATGATTGCTTCGATGCATTCCTTCTCTTTGAAGATCTCTGATAAGCTAACATCTTGGTGGTCATTCAGGGTTTCTTTTATTTGTATCCATACTTTCTCTGATTCTTGTTGGAGTTCTACCTTTTCTGGATCTACCTTAGGGTTCTCTTGACTCAGGTTCATTCCTTCAAGCTTAGTGATCATTCTAGGGAAATCCAACACTTCATGGTCCATAGCCTTACAACAGAGGTAACTAGGTCTTATGCCAAGGAATTCCTTAGCAAAATGTCCTGGTCTTCTGCAACTATAATAGAGGGTTAATCCTCTCTTTCTTCTAAATGATTCCCAACTTCTTTTGTACTATGAACTAGGATCATGGTAGCTAACCTGCAACAAATTATTTCTAGGATCTTGCATCCATTTGTTAGTCCAAACATTCTTTCTATGCATAGGTATAACATATCCTTCATTATTCTTATCAAATATATTCATATCAAACCTTCTTTCATATATTAACACCCATGCTTTCAAACTAGGACAAAACCTATCAGATATACCTAGATTCATACTCTAGAAACATAAATTTCCACTTTTCTTACTTTTTCAGAGCACAAAGCTTTCATCTCTAAGAATTTTCACTATTCTTACCATTATTAGAGCACAAATCTTACAGATCTTACCTTTTTCAATTAGAACTTCTCACTTTTACCTTTCTTGGAGCACAAAGCTTCCAGATCCTACTTCTTTTCTACAGATCTGACCTTCCTTCTTTCAGATCTGGCCTTCTCTCTTCAGATCGAGCTTCTTTCTCTTAGATCTAACCTTATTTCTTTAGCACAAATATTTATAGATCAAGTAGAATACTTCACACTAGGGCACAACTCTATGCACAGAGCTTTCACAGTTTCAGGATGAATCTTTGCACAGAGATTCCTCTTTCTTAGTTCCCAGCAATCACAGTTTTAGGTCCCTGCAATAGAACCATTTGTTGGAACAGGGGCAAACCCAGGGTTCAACACTACAAGAGCGCACCAACAAAACCCTAACTACCAACCCTTTCGGCAACACCTATGAAGTATATGAAGTCTCACCCAAGGTAGAGGCAGGGGTGGTTGCAGGACTCAAGTGTCTGCAACCTTAGCTAGGACACAGATATGTGATTATACTACTTAATAAAGTGTTCAACACCTTTAGTTCTTTAACATGCAATCATTATCTACTGCACTGGTAAAGCAGAGCTTCACATCCTTCACAGAGATCTTACCATATTTAAGCACTTAGCATCAAAATATTATCCAGATCTAACAAATCAAGCACTTAGGACATACATATAGATAAGATCTATTAATCTACGCAGCATTAGCACTAAGCATCATCATATCTATCTATCAAGAACTCAACATATAACATATGAACATACAAATATAAGGCACAAATAAAGATGACACAGGGTTTACGTGGTTCACCCCCACCCTGGGGATACATCCACCAAATCTTCTTCTTTATTATTTGAATCAAGTGGTTATAGCACCGAGCCTCAACAATCCTTACTCTGCACGGGACATAATATCTACACATCCCTCTAGATCCTTCTTCCTTGCATTACAACACTGAGCCTTTCACAATATACCACAACCACTTGCACTTGACCCTACAAGCCTCTTACAATCATGCACAAAGCATCCAAAACCCTACTTTCACTTAGCATACATTCACATCACTTGGGTCTAGCACTTAGCTCATTCATTACTCTAGCACTTAGCTCATTGGCCCTTCTTACATTGCCTAGATACTTATTGATATATTACAAAAGTGGGCCTTAGCATGGGTAAACCCATGGGCAGACATCCTTTTCCCGTTACATTATCCCAAAAACCCAAAAAGGGGCCCAAAAATGGGGTCGATATCCCGTGATATCTGCTTCGTCTTGCGCTCCTCCTTCGACAGACTTTCGAAGTCCCAAAATAGGTCAACATGACCAAGAAAATTTCAAAACTTGGTCAAGTTCCAACACAACCCTCACTTTCGCAGTATCACCCTCCAAGGGTACTAAGAGTTTGATATGACATGTGCCCCAAGTACCGTGGGAATCCCCCCACAGTCACCTATGTAGATACCTAGGAAAGGCCACTAATGTTACCAACTCGCAGTTAGCTTCAAGAGAACTAAAGACAAGTGGACGGGTAGGACTCCAGAGGACCCCGAAAAAATTCGGAGTTCACAAAGCACCGAGACCAAATGAAACCAGTGGTTTCTCAATAATAACCCCCAATATATGATCTTTCTGCTACAATTGGTTAAAATTTGGAGGGGTAATCTTCATTTCTCTCTCGCATGTGAACTCATGTTTATCCCTTGTGTGAGAGGGGGTTCCATGCTATGCTTATACGAAAGATGGATTTAAACGCTCTTTAGTTTTATACAGTCTCTTTAGTACTCTTGGACAATTTACTCACTTCACCTAGTCCAAAGACCCTAATCCTATGTGGACAGGTGAATATCCTCTTGGATTCTAGACCCCTAATACCAAGACAGAAACATACAAATGGACACTAACATCCCTTTTAATTCAATTACCTAATCAGAAAGATAAAGAGAAGGAAGAAAGTGCGATGCACCTTATTATGTGGTTCATCCTCGCTGCCTCCAATCTGAGCTTGATCTCCAAACTCTTCAGCACCACTTGATACCTGCAATGCAATGGAAAGAAAAAATAAAAAGAACTCCTACTCTATTCTATAAGATTAGACTAATCAAATTCATCTATCAATATCGACAATTATATGCAACAAGACACAATATTGAAGGGAATATGCCAAGTAGTGTTGATGAGAACATTAAAAATACACTTACAATCTGTAGATGCAGTTGCAATGGCCTCTCCAAGTTCTCCTCATCCAACCCTTGCACGATTCTCCCAAGATCATAAGTTTTTGAACAACTGAGAGGGGGGGTGAATCAATTGTTACTATGCTTAAACTATTATGCCCATTTTAAACTCTTCACAGAATACTCAATGACGATCACAATGATGCAGAGAAGTAAGAAATAGAATAGTAAACATCAATCACACACATGAAATATATAGAGGCAGATATTTCCTGAGGAAACCCATAAAGGGAAAAAACTATTCTTCTTGATATGATAAGTAATCTTTATTTTCTTTAAATTATCATACTTGTTATCTCCAACTCCTCTTGAGGCTACAACCTTTGTTTTGCAAGCTGCAACTTTGTGAGAGAACCAACTCTCTGTTTTCTCTAGCACCTACTAGAAGGAAGCACCAACTTTCTGGTTTCTCTAGCACCCACTAGAAGGAAGCACCAACTCCCTAAGTGTTCCAACACCAATTGGATGTAAGCACCAACTTCCAGTCACACAGGAATCAACCTATATAACATAGAACAACAGTTCTCCCTTGCACCACCCTGCCACCCTGGTTTTTCTTTCTGCAACCAGATGGAAGCTACAACTCCCTGTGTTCAAGAACCCACTTGAAACTATGAGGACAACAGTCCTCCCTAGCACCTCCCTACCACCCTGAAATATAAATCTTTGCTTGCTTGAATATATTATAGTGATACAATATTCATCAATGGCTTACCAGTCTCATCATTGTTTTGATACACTGCTCTGCTCTGCCTGCTTCAGTGTCCTCCTTCTCCCATCTTCATAAGATTTTTTTTCTTCTGTTTTGTCTCTGCATGCACACCTCGATTGTTTCTTCCTCTCTCAGATATCAATTTATGTTCTATGTGATACTCTTCTTCTATATGATTCAATAGTTGTACACAGCCTGCCTTTACCCCCATGAATAACTCTCTGTAGCAACCTTCTCTTCTTTGTTCTGCATATATTTATGATCCCAAAACCTCTGCCATATCATACAACTAACTTTTCTTCTCCTATGGTGATTACGCTCAGTATGTTCTTCATTCATGGTCGTTATGCTCAGACTATCCATCAATAGTGGTCGTTATGCTGATGTTCTTTAGCCTCTCTGGCAGTTCCCTTCTTCGAATCCTTTCCATCTATCAAGGGTCTCTATGATGGGTCTGCATTCCACTCGCAGTTACCTTGAGACTCTTCAGCTTCTCTGGCGATCACCCTGAGATTCTTCGAATTATCTGGTAGAAGCAATCAATTTTTTTCTGCAATTACCGAGACTACCTCCCTCCGCTCATGTCTTTGGAGCTTATTCTTTTCTGGAGAAAAATCCATAGTCGGTGTTAGCTTTTATGGCTAAGCCCCTTCCTTTAACATGACCATCATTGGTGACTGTATGCCTAACTAACAATCATTTCACGATTTCGCATTTCGGGCGATCGACTGCGAGTCACCACGGTTTTCCAAACTTGCGAAACTCCAAAATGGAGCCTAGCACCGCTAGCTCCTTCCTCAATATTTCACTGATTATACCTTTTCATGTGACCATGGGCCAAATCTTTCGAGTGCTTTGCAATTTCGCATCTCATCTCCCTGGACAATCAACAGTCCAGATCTCTCGTTGATCCAATGGCTCATATCAAGTCATGATTTCGCGTTTCGCGACTTTCTGGTGTGAGTTTCTTTGAATCTCTCAAATCAAAAAACTCCAAAGTACTCCATATCGGATTAATGGTCCAAATATTTCCCTTTGGTCAATGGTTGCGATCAAATATCAAAGAATTTCTCCATCTGAAGTATCCATGTGATTGGGTCCTTTCCATCAAACTTCCTCATATCGATCTTAGGAAAGTGGTTTGTCTTCAACCCAAAGTTAGAGTTTCTCCATTCTTGTTTCATCTTCCTTATGTCCTCATCATGAATTTCATGGGATACATTTTCACTTTCAGGTTTCCTCTCTACTAGGAATTTTTTCAATCCTTCCATGATCTCCCTTTATAAACCATCCATCTTAGTATCTGTTATTGCCTCCAACTTAGCTTATGTTGAATCCATCATCCCTTGTAGTTCATTGCTTGTTACTATCTTCTTTTGTAAATCATTTGTGTCCCTAGGCATTTCTTCACCTTCATCAAGAGTCCAAGTAGGACTGTCTGGAGGATTATTTGGTGTAGAATTTCCCTTTTTTTGTGGCACATTGGCCAGGTATCATTTTAAACCTTGATTTTGAGGTGGTTCTGCTAGACAATCTTTCTTTCATTGTATTTACAAATTTCGTCCCTTCTAGGTATGAAAATTTATTTGTATAGTTATCTGATATTTCTTCTCTGCAATTCCACAGGTCTGATCAAAAAATTAGATGTGCCAAGTGGAATTTATGGTAACTTCCCCGCAACTTGTTGATTTTTGGCATTTCTAGGAGATCTCACTTGTATAGAGTGCCCCACACAAAATAATTGATATAAAATTCTGAAAATTGTACCAGAAATACTACAGACTGTCCACTATCCAATGCAACTGGTCTCACTCAATTTTGATACTCGAGGAAGAATTTAGGATTGTTTTACCCGAAACACCTTCTTGAGACTAGTCAATAGGACTAGTCAGATACCCTATATTCTACAGGGTGTATCTACAAATGTAAGATGACCCAGAAATTGATATTCTTATCAAAGATACCTTAATAATTTATGTGACTATCCTCTGGATTTTAGAGTTTGAAACATTACAGAAACAATTTCATAGCGGAAATTCTACAATGAATAAATTCAGGACGATTCCATAACCTTATCTTACATAGGTTGTATCTCCGAAAGTATAAGGCCTCGGGAGATGAAATTTGAACCCAACATACCTTGATCCATCTACTAAATATATTCCAAGGGGTTCCTTCTAAAATATCATAAAAACAAATTATAGCAAAAATTCCAAGGTGTCTCAAATGTAGCAGTGAAACCCCAAGACCTTGAGCTCTGATACCAAATGTTAAAAACCAAATATCAAGATAGCATAGAAAAACCTCAGAATAAGTACTCAACTCCTTGAAAAAGATACAATTTCAGATAATAAGCCTCTTCAAGGGGGAAACCTCCTTATACACCACATAAATTTCCCAATACAATATGATTCCAAATGAAAATGTCTCCTTGGTATATATAAGAGACTACGAGGTACAACTACAACTAATGGACCCAAGCCAACATAAATAAAATAACATTACTAATGTAATATGCCCCAATTAAGGGGTAATGTGCCACTATTTAGGTCTTAACACATCCAGAGAACCTGTGTACAACATGATATTGTTGTACTATACTATGATTTTGATGTGGACAATGATACCGAAGATTGTTTCTTACTCGACCAAGATACCAAAAAATCACCCAAGTAGAAAGTTACTCCACTTGTACTTATTCTATCATCAATGCTACCTACCGAATATGCATCTGTGTAGGCAGTAATAGATAGATCATTCCCTTTTGGATACCACAATCCAAACTCTTTTGTACTTTTTAGATATCTGAATATCCTCTTCACTGCCATAACATGTGATTCCTTTGGTGTTGCTTGAAACTGTGCCACATGTCCAACTTCCTGCATCACATCCTATCTAGAAGTTGTCACATAGAGTAAATTGTCAATCATCAATTTGTAGAGCCTCAGATCTGCATCTTTGGATATAACATCTTTTCTTAGTTTGCAACTGGTCTGCATGGGGGTACTTACGGGATTGCAATCTATCAATCCAAATTTATTCAACATTTCTTTGATATACTTGGTCTGGGAGATGAAAATACATGTATTCAGCTAACATATGTGAAGTCCCAAAAATAAATACAACTCACCAAGTAATGACATTTCGAATTCATTATGCATGTCTTTAGCAAATTTCTGACTCATCCTATCATCATTACTACCAAAAATAATGCCATCAACATAAACTTCAAATATCAAAAAATTATTTTGATTTACCTTTATGTAGAGATTGTTGTTTGCATTTCCTTTCCTCAACCCTTGTTGTTGTAGATACCTTTCTAATATTGAATACCAAGCTCTGGGGGATTGTTTGAGTCCATATATTTCCTTCTTCAATATGCAAACATAATCTTCATTTACTGATAGTATAAATCTTTCTAGTTGTTCAATGTAGACTTATTCTTCTATTTCTTCATTTAGGAAGGTTGATTTTACATCCATCTGATATAATTTGATTCTCTTCGAACATGCATAAGCCAAGATCAATCTGACTGCTTCCATTCTGGCAACTGGGAAAAAGTTTCTTCAAATCTATTCCTTCAACCTGAGCATATCCTTTGCATACTAACCTTTCTTTATTCCTAGTTACTTGTCCATCCACATTCAACTTGTTTCTAAATACCCATTTTGTACCAATCATGTTCTTATCTTTAGGCCTTGGAACAAGTTCCCATGTTTCATTCTTCTCTATCTGATCCATTTCTTCTTCCATATCTTTGATCTAGTGTTCATTTGTGTTGGCTTCTTCAAAACTATTGGGTTCAAATGTGGATAATAGTGTTAGATTCCTTTGTTCTGGTGATTGTAATTTTATTTGACTTTCAACTCATGTATCCATATTCCCAATGATTTGTTCTAGTGGATTATTTTTCTGTATTCACCTTCTAGGAATTTTGGGATATATCTAAAGATTTTGTTGGTCATCTTCCTTTTTCTATGTTTTTGGTTTCTCTTCCTCTTCTTCTGATTATGCTTCTTATTTCAAGTCCTCTTCTCCTTCCTACTCTATTGAGTCTCTTCTTTCTTCTTTGAGATTTCATACACTTATCTCGTCAACATGTACATTAATGCTTTCCACTATTCTATTGAGTCTCAGATTGAAACACTTGTATTCCTTGCTTTTTCTTAAGTACTGGACAAATATTCCTTTGTCAACTCAGGAGTCAAACTTTCCAATCCTCCCATCTTCTCTTTTGATGTAGCACTTTCTTCCAAACACTCTAAAATGTTTTACATTTTTTGGTATTTCTTTCCATAGCTCGTAGGGAGTTTAATCATTGTTACTTTTGAGCATTCCTCTATTCAGGATATGAATTATTGTATGTACTTCTTGTGCCCAAAAGATGTCACCAAACTTGGAATATTTCAACATGGTTATGGCCATTTCATGTATTGTCCTCTTCTTTATTTCAATGACTCCATTTTGTTGAGGTGTCCTTACTGTTGAGGACTGTCTCTTTATCCCATGTTCACTACAAAATTCCATGAATACCTTTGATGTGAACTCTCCTCCATTATTTTATCTTAGACATTTGATTTTCAAGTTTTTATTTGTTTCAACCATCTATTTGTATATATTGAAGTACTCAGATGCCTCTAACTTATTCTTAAAAAGAAAACTGCATTCATTCTTGTGTAGTCATCAATCAATATCATGAAGTATTTTTTACCATTTAATCCCTTTGTCCTTGTTGGTCCACATAGATCAGTGTGTATGATCTCAAATGTTTTTTTTGTTGATTAATTCTTTGATTTGAACTTGGTATTGGTCTGTTTTCTCTGTAGACAATGCTTATATAGAGTGTTCGTTGGCTTTTATATTTCAGTCATTTCTCTTACTGCTTCCTTTCTATTGATTTTGACAATATTTTCAAAGTGCATGTGACCCATTCTTCTGTGCCAGATCCAAATTTCATTTTCCTTTCCTAAACAATTACTCTCCTTTCCAATTTCATTCGAAACATATATGTTGTTCGGAGTCCTTATAGTTGTCGCTACTAACCTGCTTGATCCTTCTTTCCTTATTTCACATTTTTCTGAGTCGAAATGAAGTGTGTGTCCTGGATCACATATTTGAATTACACTCAACAAATTGTGCTTCATATCTTCAACCAGTAGAAAATTTTCTTCCATTGCATCTTTGCTTCCAAGATTAATTGTGCCTCTACCTATGATTTTAGTTGAATGATTATTTCCAAATGAAACCAATCCATATTTTTATTTCTTCATAGTTAGAAACATGTTCATGTCTATTGGCATATGCTTTAAACAACCACTATCAACATACCAATCACTTTTCCTATGTTGGTCCTGTAGAGCAAGTGAGCATTGATTCTACTTTCTTTTCCATATCCCATGTGGTTCTGATATCTAACTGTTAATGTTCCACTTTGATTCCCTGGGTGGAATAGTCAATCTGCAATTCTTCGCTATGTGACCAAAATTGTTGCATTTGTAGATTTCTACTTCCTTTCTCAATGAACCAAAACTGTTTTGGTTCCTATTGTATGCTTCATAATCTCTTATGGGATAACTATTATTTAAGTACCATGCATTTTTACTTATGTTTGTAGGATAGGATCTACAGTTTACAGATTTAAGTCCAAAATTAGCACAATTAAAACAATGACCATAAAAGAATATTTGATACCTAGGAATAGATGATCTTATTTGTGATGCACTCCTTCTAAATTTGTCTTCTTGAGTCTTCTTTACTTCTAGAATGTTCTTCTTTGGAGGCATGCATTCTTCCTTCCTGGCAGAATATTTGACAAACTCTGCATAAATTGTTTTCTCTACTTCATGTTTTATTTTCTTAGAGCTTGACCCTTTCTCATTATGTACTTGATTGTATCCTAGTTCGGATCTGTCATCTAAAGATCTTTGATTGTTGATTATTTGATCCAATATTTTGGTGCTCCTCTGCTGCACATATTTATTCTAAAGATCTTTCCTTAAAGAGACTACTTTTGCTTCCAAGCTTCCGATAATATCCTCTATTTCATATAATTGACTTCTAATAATTTCCTCAATTATTTTGTCTTCTTGTATTTGAACTTTTAGACTCATGATCATCTTGTCTTCGTCTTCATATAAATCATCATTGCAGCTACAAAATGGTTTTGACTTTTGCTTGTGCTTCTTGCTTGTCTTCTTGGATGCCTTGAAATTTTCTTCCTTTGTGACTGGGTTCTCCTGTTTTGTTCTCATTTCATAGGCTATAAACATTCCATGTAGCTTTTCCATGCCTAATGTACCGAGATCTACTCTTTCTTCTAAGGATGATATTTAAGAATCAGATATCATAGGAAGAGACCCAAATACCTTTTGAACAACCATTGAGTCATCAAATTATACTCCCAATCCTTTAATAGTGTTGACTACTTCGTCAACTCCTAGAAGGTAGGATGCAATGTGTTCATCTTCCTTCATCTTCAACTATTCAAAATTAGCTCTGAAATTTTGAAGCTTAGCTCCCTTTACCTTGGCATCTCCTTCATAAATATTATGTAGTTTATCCCAAAGATCCTTTGCACTATCACAATGCATAAATTTGACAAAAACCAAACCAACCAAACTACTCATAATAGTACCTTTAACCTTTGAGTTTTTTTTGCTGAACTTATTTCCATCTATGTCAGTTGGGGGAGTGGTTGGTGTTGTATACTCATCTACTATTGCTTGTCAAACATCAAATCATTGTACCTATAAAAAGGTATTCATATTTTTATTCCAAAAGGTATAGTTCTATCTATCAAACCTCGGTGCTCCAATCTTAGTGTATTCCATGGTCTCCTTCCAATGGTTAGACTGCTTCCTGAAGAACCTGCTCTGATACCAATTGTTGGAATATTGAGAGGGGGGGGGGGTGAATCAGTATTAGTAATTTTCCTTTTTAATCACAATATAAATTTTCAATGATATTCAATAAGCATTCAATATAGTTTCAGTACCATAAATCAATGCATAAACAACACATAAATACAGTACACTGAATTTTTACGTGGAAACCCAATGCGAGAAAAAACCATGATTTTTTTTTCTTATTTGTCAACGAGTACATTCATTGGAAGCACCAACTCCCTATTTCTCTAGCTACAACTAGAAGGAGGATCAAACTCCCTATTTATAGGTTTCAACCTGAAGAAATCTCCAACTCCCTAATTTATCCGGCTCCAATTGGAAGGAAGCTACAACCCCCTTTCCTTTCCCCATTCAACTACCTTGAAAAATAATTGTAAACAACAATGTCACTACCTCTACTGTTGTAATTGATAACATGTTTTTCTTGTTGCTTCTGATACCTCTATTGTTGCTACTTGTGATATCAATATCTCATCAAGACTGCAACCACTTATTCCTCATGCCAAAATCCATAAGAGAATTCTCCAAATCAATAGTTGATGAATTACTAAGACATAATTGTTCCTGATTTATTCAAAATAAATCCCTAACACACACAGGAAGAAATACCTTCATACTTTCACTCACCTGATATTTTATATCTACGATCTTCCACAACTTTTCCTCACAGGTTTATGACTGTGCGCATTTTATGCCTGCGGGTATCCATGCTTTCCCTCACTGTAGGTTGTCTATGTCCACATTTTTCCTCCTGAAACTCATGGATATACTCAAGGAATTCCTATATGAAACCCCTTCTTTGTGATCTCAACTCCTGCAAACTTCTTACTTCGATTTACTTCTCTTTCTTCAACTCACTACCTCAGATATCCACCCTGTATTCTCATAGGTGAATACACATAAGTGATTTGCAATGGACTCTTCTCTGTGTTATAAAGAGAAATTTCTTAATGACATGCAACTCACATGAAACCTGTTATCTTCTGTTTACTCCCACTTTACTTTTCCTGTAATACTTAACTATCCCTCCAATAATCAATTATTCCTTAAATAATTAATTATCCCTGCAATAATTAATTATCGTATGTTTACTTCCACTTTACTTCGACATGCAACTTATGTTTAATTATCCCTACAATAATTAATTATCGTATGTTTACTTCCACTTTACTTTACTTCCTGAAATGTTATCATGACAAGTGGCGGGTGTTGGTTGTATAACCGTTTGAACCAAAATCCAAATCTACGCATGCATACGGTGTGACAAAGGGCCATATGGTATTGTATATACGACCGAGGGTTGGGGATAAGCCCCAACCCGGACGTGCCCCAACTATCTACATGTGAAAATTCAAATAATTTTAAAACTATTATATGGTAAGTACTACCATGTGGGCGCATTGGCAACCCAGCCCTTGCCAAATCTTTGCGTTGAGTTGGAGGTTAGGGGTTCGAATCCCACGAACTACATAAAATTTTGAACGACCAAACCAAAAAATGGGGTGCCACATGGAAGCCCATGTCTGGGCCACGTGGCACCGTACAACCAATCAAAAACTGTCGTGTGTCGCAATATCATTCATCCACATCTGAAAACCAATGAATTCCATGTGTCGTACAGTCCTGCCAATTCATCTCTACCACGTGTCATAAGGACATGCCACATCAGCATCCGTATGGACTGTACAGTCATCATCCCTTTTTTTGCATGTTTGATGTTTTGAAAAGAACGCGATATCTCTCTCATCTGACGTCTGTTTGAACCCAAACGAGTTGCGTTGGGTTCATGAAGACAATACCTACGCTCCCGTTTGATTTGAAGTGATTCCGAGCACTTTGAATTTTGAGCAAAATTTGATCCCCTGGATCAAACCTTTAACTTCATATTAACATAGTACAAATACCCACTTTAACATGGGGATGAGATATTTGAACCTTTCACTTCTCTAATACAAAAACAAATAATTTACCAATTTATTATGGAGTAATCCTCGTCTTAACCTTGCGATGATCCTTCAAATTATAAACATGAACATTCTAATTTCTTTGATTCCATTTGCATGTGTTGATAAAAAAATGTGTTGTTACGTTTCCATATTGCAATAGGATACTTGGCATAGAATATTGGATTATGAAACTATATCTATTTGATCAATATACATGGATGATGGCATAACATTAACATCAAGTGATCAAAAACTTGATTTTAAGAAAGGGGAAATGAATGGAAAGCATAGAGTGCTTTGATGTGTATTAAAAAAATCCACTCTCCTACAATAGGATTTAGTTGGTAATTTATTTGTATTACACACAAAATTTTTGTATTAATAAAAGTAAGATACATTTCACATTGGGGTCAGTTATGATGTAGTGGCATCTTTAAATCAATTAAGTTTATGAGTGCAATAAAAGTAAGAATGATACAATGTAATCATGGTGCAAGTGACTTTGACACAAATGAATGCAATACAAATTAATATGATAGGGGAAAAAGAGTGTCCAAGATGCTAGCACTAGAAGTACGAAGGGATATAATAGGAACAAGATCATGACAAAACGTGTACATGGTGAATTTGCATGGAAGGAATGCACATAGATAAGAGCACACAACATAAGTTAGGTACATCAAGTATGGTTCAAGGGTATTTGAGACAAGAATGCATGATAGGTACATGATATCAATCATGTGTGGCAATGGTGAGAAGAACGAGTGCACATGATAGAGGAAGATATCTAAGGTAAATTGAAAGGTCACAATGGTCGTTGAAGAGACATAAATGAATATGAAGAGTTTCAAAGGAAGGTGAAGATTCGATTGGATACAAAGCAATGCAAAGGGGATATGAAGACTTAGAAGATGTTGGACAATAAACCAACAAAATGAATAAAAAATATGGTGGTTGTATTTTGAGTAGAGTCATCTAGGAGTCCATATGTTGTCTCAAGAATCATAAGGTTGCAAACATATAGAGCCAGTTGAGAGGTATCATAGAGCGATAAGGTGTAGGCCATAAATATGTACATATATATTGTTCTCTATTAATGAAAATGAGCAGACCTAATTCCCTTATCACTCTAATATGGTTATAAATGTTGTCCAAGTAACTTGTATGGGAATTTAATCCCCTTTAGCATATCTATGTCTACTAAGCATGTTTCATACTTGCACACTTAGTTTGTAGAGTTTTAAATAGTGGAGAATTAGGCCTATTGTGCTAGGGTGGGAGTGATCCATGAAATCTTCATATGTTCATGTAATGATGCATTAAAATTAGGAGTTATCTAATATTGTAACAAACTTCCTTTTGGTTTTCAAGATCCAATGAAATAATAAGCTAGAGTTCCCATCAACGCATAACTCAAATTAAATTTTTGACAATCTAGGTTGATTCAAGATTGGGAAAAACACTTGGGGGAATTATTCCACTATGCATGAAACTTAAATCATGATGTAACTTTGAACATCCTTGAAATTTCTATTGAATTCTCATCAAAT
>ML790035.1:282559-308155 GCA_009831015.1 Picea engelmannii | reverse complement strand
TTGAAGGGGGAGAGTGAGATTGTTGAACCTTGCTACTCGACAAGGAGGGGATTACCAAGCTATTTCTAGAGTCAAGCATCATAGGCTATGACAAGTCAGGTGATATGAGCTATGAATAAATACATATATCTAATACCTTGGGGGTTTGGGGTTGAATGGATCAAGGTCGTTTCCACAGACGAAGCATTGCTTGTTGGAATTTTACTCAACTTATTTTTTCTCTACACTTGGGTCCATGCACTATTATTAGCATTATTATCTTGGGAGGGCTTAGGGGTAGCATGAATAGTAGGAGGGTTGAATGTGCCCATAAACAGGTAGTTTTATATGTAGTGATTGGGGATTTAATAACAAAATTAGGTGTCAGTGAGGTTGACATAATGGATGGGTTGATAGAGCATTCTACCTCCACCCTGAATAAGGACAAATTATATGAGGTCTCGGGATAGGTTAATCCTAACAAAAACCTAAGGATATATCCCAAGGTTGAAGAACCTATATAGTTCAAGGTAGTTAACTTCTCCTAAGGGGAAACAACATATTGAAGCTTAGGCCATAATTGCATCAGGAAAGAGAGGAACTTAATCTAGATAGAACAAGCTAGGAGGGTAATTTTTCAAACCATTATGTATCATATCCTTAACATTCCTTACATCTATGAACTAGAAAAGGGAAAATCCTTTGGTTAGGCTATGGTCTTGGGTAAATTGTTAACCATATCACTCCTAGTTATCCTAAATCCAAGAATGAATTAATTTTTTGGGGGGATTCTCCCTACAAAATACCCTAGTAAGGAACCTTGCTAGAATTGCCCAAAAATATTGTCAAATTCAACACCATATATCTCAATATCAAGGATATCAAGTTCAAGCTTAGGAATATTACCTCATGGTATACCTTCGAAAAAAACTTTCAGGGAGTCTTTGGAGGTTCCATTATGTTGGCACAAGGGTAGACCTAGGGTTCAACGCTACAACAATGCACCAACAAAACCCTAACTACCAGCCCTTTCGGCAACACCTGCGAAGAAGATGAAGTCTCACCCGAGGTAGAGGCAGGGGTGGTTGCAGGACTCAGGTGTCTGCAACCTTAGTTGGGACACATATCTATGATTATAATACTTAATAGATCACTTAGCACCATTAGTTCATCATTAGTTACCCAATATCTACTTTGCAGATAAGACAGAGCATCGCAACATTCACCCAGATCTAATGTATATAAGCACTTAGCATAAATAAATGGATTAGATCTGGCAGATTCAAGCACTAAGCACATTCACCTATATCATATCTAACATGCAGATTCATCATAAGCACAAAGCATAAACATATCTATCTATCTATCTATATCAAGCACTTAGCAAATAACACATAAATACATTAGAACATCGCACAGAGAAGAATAACATAGTATTTACGTGGTTCACCCCCACCTTAGGGCTACGTCCACCAACTCTTCTTCTTTATTATCTTCAATCAGTCATCTACATGCACAGAGCCACAAAAACCCTACTCTGCATAGGACAGGAGATCTTCGTGCACCTCACCAGATCCTCCTTCCCTGAGCTAGGTCTAGCACAAAGCCTTTCACAGTCTGTTACAACCTCTTGCACTTAGCTCTATGGTTTCAAACAATATGCACAGAGCATATACAAACCATACTTGCACTTAGCTTATCATCCTCACATCACATAGATTCCCCTTCTTACATTTCTTAGACACCTATTTATACTTTACAAAATAGGCCTAAACATGGGTAAACCCATGGGCCGACATCCGATTCCCGTTACATATTCCAAAATCCCAAAAAGGGGTCAAGATCCTGCGATCTCTTCTTCATCTTGCACTCCATCTTCGACAAGATTTAGAAGTCCAAAAATAGGTCAAACTTGACCAAGTATCTCCCAAAACTTGGTCAAGGGCCAACAGGCCCCCAACACTCACTTGTGACTCGTCCCGAGTCACTCTAGTCTAACTAGTTCAGCTTCGAACGCCTCGAGCTTGGCTCGAGCTACTTCAACTTCCTATTGTGCTACGACCTCCTATTCAATGAAATATTGGATGACTGCATCATTGATAGGTCCCCCTAGACGTTGTTCAGTTGTAGTGACAACCTGCTCTAGCGTTGTTCCTTGGCCTTCTACCTCTGTAAACAATTGAAAGGACTGTCTTGTACGGGTTGGAGTTTCTCAGTTACCTCCATAACTCTACTTTGGATAGTATGGATTTTTTTTTGTGCAGTGTGTTGCTCTTGGGAGAACTTCATTATTTACACAGTTGACAGGGACTTCAGCTGCGCCTGTATCTTTTCGGCTTGATACTTCACCTCTTGGAGTTGTGACTCCAATGCCTTCAATTCTGGGTTCTCCAAGAGTTGTTCGTAGGTCTAGGCACTATGATCAGTGAGTTTCTTACATTCCAGGGTAAGAGCCTTTATCCTTTCAAATGCACTATGGGAAGTTGTTTCCCTTTGGTCTCTTACATCTTGTGGGGTCTCAAGTACAGTGCGTAGCTCCAAATCTGCTATGCGTTGCTATAGCTTCTGGATGGATGTTGAAAGCTAGTTCACCTACTGTGTAACTCGGTGTTCTGCCTTCATTTCTAAGATTGTCACAGAGCGAAGTGCTCTGTTGACCACTTCTTTTACTTCGAGTTTCTCCGTGAGCAATTGTTCCTTTTCTTGTTGTAGTTGTGAATTTTCTTCATCAAACTTCACTTGGAGATCAAGTTTTTCCTGTTCTGTAGCACTGTGCTTCTCTACGAGTACTCCTTGCACTTGTTTCAAAGCATGGGTGGCTTGCGTTTTTTCTTCCTATGCTCATTGAAGGAAAGCTTCAATTTTATCGACTAGGCGGTGGAGTTGAGCTCGCTCATCTCCCAATTTTGGTTCTCCGAGAACAATGGAGACTATGCGGCTGGAATGTAGGGCATGTTGTACCCCTTAGAGTTGAGTCTCAATTTGATCATACATCTCCTCTTGTTGTTCATCTTGTTTCTTTGTTATTTCCAGTGAATCATCTTGCAGGGATGCTATGAGGAAGTTGAAGTCATCGAAGGTTAGGACGGTCTACATCTTGGTCATGGTGGCATTCGATTTCTTCCGGGAGGAAGGTTTCGGAGGTGAACCTTTCCTCTTCTTCAGGGGATCAACCTTGTCTCCTTACTTTTGTTCGACTTATTTGTCATCTAACTATTTTCCATCTCCTCCTTGCTCTAGTGATATGGAATCAGTCTTCACAGATGCACTGTCTAATTCTTGGACCTCTATGGTCTTCTTTTTTCTACTTAATATGGGTGTATCCTGCGCAGTTTCTAGGCTGTCAATGTTAGATATATCTGCAGGGTTTGCTGGAATAAGGAGGTTTGTCGACCAGTCCTTTGTGATCTCTTCCAAGTCCTCCTTCGTAATCTTATAGTAGTACTGAATTTGTTGCTTGTGTTTGTCGGTGCACACTGTGATGTAAATAAAATGCCAATCTGTGATGAAATTCATCAAAGGTTGGAACCAGTGTAGAGTGTTTGGAGTCATGCAAGGCTCGGTCTGTATGTCTATCTTCAGTTGATTGTAGTAGGTATGAAAAACAACATTTGACTACCACTATTTATTCATGTCACTTGAGTACCACAGTGTATTGAACGTCGTGGCCAGAGGTTCAAAAGGCTCGATGTCTAGGAAGGTCGTACATTCCTGCGTCTCCTAGGAAATAAATTATATAAGGATCAAGAGCCAGCTGAAATGAAATTAGTATCCTTGATCATGTGCTTCTCTGCAGTCGAGTTCCAACTGGTTCACCAGGTAATTTTCCCAATTCATCTGAAGGCCTTCCGCGCACTTCCCTGTGAGGTCGACTACAAAACCGGTGACTTGGGTAGGTCGTTTCTTTCGTACTAACTTCCCTGAAATCAACTGATAGGTAAGGCACACTGCACCACTCTAGATATAAACTACATTATAGCCTCGCGTGCCCTTCTCGACATCGCCATAAGTGCCTTTGATCTTCTATGATAGAGTGTGATCCATGGATTTTTCGAGGTAAAACTCTTATGGACTAGGTCCTTGCATACTCAAACCTGTGATCCAATTAATCAACGTCACATAAACTGTTATATGGTGGTTTAGCAACAAATATCTGCCCTGGTAACAGGACAACAACAGCTTGACACATGCATTCACCTCTTGGTGTCGTCTGAAGTAAGGAATCTTCATGACATTCAGCAGGGTGGACTGCGCGAGGTTCATATTCCACGACTGGGGGATTATATTTGAATTCTTCCCCTTAGTTTTGGTCAGGTACTAATGTGGGGTGAGAATGTTATAGACTCTATGATCTCCAAGGTTGAAGTCACAAAACTTCATCGCTGCAATTTTATCTTGGTCTGCTTGAACTACATGTATCCCCTTCGAGACGTACGCTATAACCAAGGTGTATTCTAAATCCCTGGGCACATTGTCTCGATTTACTCCGCCGCTCATAGGTGGAATATAGGTAGGTAATATGGTTGAGATCAATTTGGCATTCGCTAGATCATCCTTGTGCTTGGTTCACTTTTCATATGATGGTCGGGATGGTCCAGCTCCATGAGTAGTGGACGGAGAGGTTGGCAGGCCTCTCGTCGATGATGCTTGTACACCTATAGAAATCGACATGACTCTTTCAATCATGAGGTCAATCAGAACTTCTTCAACAACTTTCTCTACAGCGCTCAACTCATCCGACATACACACTCGAGGTTAACAATCTCGGGTTCGAGGGGTAACTTAGACACAGTAATGGGATAGAGAGTAAGAGCATGATGATCACTGTGCAAAATCAACTTAGTCTGCGGGCTCAAACTCTCAGTTTGCAAAAGTGTTCTCGATGCATGGCACGATGGGATAAATAGGTAACTCGGAAATGGATTGCTTGCAACAGGTATGAAGCCTTCATTAACTATGTTATGTCCGTTATGGCATGGTCCCAATGGTCGGATGGCGAGTTGTCAGTCCATAAATGTCTTTCTACCCATTCGAAGCATTGGTCTAATGGTTATAATGTCCCCAATGGCTATATTGCTTTGCCATGGTGAAGTTCCATGTGTCGCTATTTATATATCCCGACGAAGCTCCAATTTTACAAATTTTCCTTCTGCGAGGTTCCCTCTAGAACCTTCTACAACTTGTCGATATTATCTCTCTTCTTACTTAGCTTTCTAGCCTTCTTCCCAGTGAGCTTCATCTCAGTAGGACTTTTTCCATTCTAATTCTTATCTTCTTTTGCATAGGTACTTCGCGTTGTTGAGATTATTTCCTAAGATTTGAGGGTGATCCTTCTTATTTATCTAGAATAGGTACTTCAATCTTCTATGGGTCTTCCAGTGTTCTTGCAACTTCAACATCCAGGTCTCTGTTGTTAAATAGATTTGATTTGTTCTTATCTTCTTCAATCAAGTTTGTGATCCTTCTAGTCATGAATTCTTTTATTTCTTGCTTCTTCTGCTCTAAAACTTCTTCTTCTTCTTACCTTCTGGCTTGATCTCTTTCAATTTAAGATTTTCCTAGTAGCATGGTAAATGGGGCACTATTCTCAATAAATTTAATAATCTCAAAATCTTCCTCTGCCGAAGTTCCATTGGCATTCATATGTATCCGGGTGAGTTTTCCACATAAGTTTATCATCTTTCTTTTGAATAGTCTTATTCCTCCCAATGAAGGAATCATAGCAGGCCTCCCTATAGCTTCCCAAGTTCTCTCTGTCATGATATTCACCTCTGTTTCCTCATCTAGAACACAGTCAATTTCGAAGTCTACTACTCTTGCTTCAAGGCATTCTTTTTCTTTGAATATCTCTGATAATTTGACATGTCGGTGGTCATTCAAGGTTTCTTTCATCTGTAGAAATACTTTTTTTTATTCTCTCTGGGATTCTATCATAATCTTAGTTTCTGGATATGCCTTAGGGTTTTCTTGTCTCATGTTCATTTCTTCAAGATTATAAATCATTCTAGGACATTCCAATACTTCATGGTCCATAGCTTTGCAACAAGGACAACTAGGTCTTCTCCCAGGGCATTCCTTAGCAAGATGTCTCAATCTTCTGCAACTGTAATAGAGGTTCAATTCTCTCTTTATTTTAAATGATCCCTGGCCTTTCCTGCACTGCACGCTAGGATCATGGTAGCTAACCTAAAAACATTTATTTCTAGGGTCCTGCATACACTTATTAGTCCAAACATTCTTTCTATGCATAGGTAAAACACATTTTTCACTATTCTTATTAGATCTACTCATATCAAATCTTCTTTCATCTATTAGTGCCCTAGTTTTCAAGCTAGGATAGAATCTATCAAACATACCTAGATCCATAATTTAGAAACAAAAATTTCCACTAATCTTACTTCTACAGAGCACAAAGCTTTCAGATCTAGAAATTTTCACTATTCTTACCTTTATCATAGCACAGAGCTTACAGATCTTACCTCTTTTAATAAAAAAAGTCTCACTTTTTCCTTTCCCAGAGCACAGAGCTTTAAAATCTTGCATTGTTTCTTCAGATTGGACTTCTTTTCCTTAGCACAGAGCTTTCACAATTTTAGGTCAGATATTTGCACAAAGCTTCTTCTTTCTCAGTTCCCAACAATCATAGTTTCAGGTCCTGGAAACGGAACCATTTGTTGGCACAGGGGCAGACCCAGGGTTCAACACTACAACAGCGCACCAACAAAACCCTAACTACTGGCCCTTTCAGAAACAACTGTGAAGCAGATGAAGTCTCACCTGAGGTAGAGGTAGGGGTGGTTGCAGGACTCAGGTGTCTACAACCTTAGTTGGGACACAGATCTATGATTATAACACTTAATAGAGCACTTAGCACCATTAATTCATCATTAGTTACCCAATATCTACTTCACAGATAAGACAGAGCATCGTAGCATTCACCCAGATCTAATGTATCTAAGCACTTAGCATAAATAAATGGATCAGATCTGGCAGATTCAAGCACTAAGCACATTCACCTATATCATATCTAACATCCAGATTCATCATAAGCACAAAGCATAAACAGATCTATCTATCTATCTATCTATATCAAGCACATAGAAAATAACACATAAATACATCAGAACATCGCACAAAGCAGAATAACACAGTATTTACATGGTTCACCCCCACCCTGGGGCTACATCCACCAACTCTTCTTCTTTATTAGCTTCAATCAGTCATCTACATGCACAAAGCCACAAAAACCCTACTCTGCATAGGACAGGAGATATGCGTGCACCTCACCAGATCCTCCTTCCATGAGCTAGGTCTAGCACAAAGCCTTTGATAGTCTATTACAACCTCTTGCACTTAGCTCTACGGTTTCTCACAATATGCACAGAGCATCTACAAACCATACTTGCACTTAGTTTATCGGCCTCACATCACATAGATTCCCCTTCTTACATTGCTTAGACATCTATTTATACTTTACAAAATAGACCTATACATGGGTAAACCCATGGGCTGACATCCCATTCCCGTTACATATTCCCAAATCCCAAAAAAGACCCAAATAGGGGCCGAGATCCCATGGTCTTTTCTTCGTCTTGTGCTCCATCTTCGACAGGCTGTCAAAGTCCCAAAATAGGTCAAGGTCCAACACATCGATGGTCACATCATTACCTCTTTCAAACAACACTATAGAATTTTCAAGGGAAGGGAAATCAATAAGGCCTCTCCACTTATGGCTAATGGTCATGACCTAATAGGATAGATAGGTCAGTATTAGTTTGACAAGACAAGCACTAAATACACACATATTGGAATATCTTCAAGCCATCAAATCACCAAGAGTGCCAACAAATTCTATTAGATATTTTGTCTTGTATGTCAACCCTTTACATTTAATTGCCAACTTATCAATGTTGAATAAAGAATATTTTATAAAATTGAAACAATTACCATTTAAAATATTATTTGAAAAAAAAATAAAAAATTATTCAATTGTATCAACTGAGAATTCACGATGGTTTTTCTAATTGAAATTCATTAGAGTGGTTGCAATTGACATTTTTTTGTCAACATTTTGAACCTCATCTTTTTATCACCCTAAAGTTTTGTGAAGACTACATGTCTGCCATAAATTAGCACTATGCGCACACCCAAGAGTTTGCATGATGTGGCTACAAGTTTCAGTGCCTACACCAACGAAAGATATACTATGCATACCAACCCATTTTGTATTGAAATCAAGGACTTGAAGAGATCACATGCAAGCCAAATCCTTGAATATGTTCAACAATCATTGTAACCGTTTTTGTAGCAAGTTGACTGATAATGTTCATGGTTGTGGGTGAGTTGGAAAGATCATTATGATTGCCACTCTCAAAACATTTTAAGGGGGATGCATGTGGATATGTACAGGGTTGGGTTTTTTTCACTAAGGGTATATTATTGTAGGAGGTTTGTAGATGAATTATATCTCAAGTTATGCATTGTATTTTTTTCTTGTAATGTTCAAAGAAGAATATGAGAGAGAAAGTAGAACTGGATGTACGCACAATATGATTTATTTTATGTTGAATGTGCTCTACGTAGGCTTTGGACCCTCTATAGTAGTTGTATCTGAATGTTGTCCATATTAATAAATCAATAATGAAGAACTTCTTGTCTATACATTTTTCATATGTTGGTTTGAATGTATGACTATTCTGTAGTATTATGTGTGGTACTCTTATGGTGTTTATGAATGCATGCATGGTTATATGATGGATGTTTCATGTATGTTCTATTCCTTTATAAGTTGCATGAAACCTATGGTATACGTTATTTTTATGGAATCTCGAGTGAGACCTTTTTCATTCCTTGAATATTGAATATGATGATGCCAATGGGGTGTTTTTTGGTCAAGCATATTGAACCCTGGGTCTAAAACACCGCGACCAACAATTGGTTTTGTTGCCAAGACCTGAAGGTTTTTTGTTACATGTTGAAGGAAGGACATGACATGGAAACCCTCAAGGGAGGAAATAAAAGACTGGGTCTCTGAGAAGGAAGACGATTTCACGCGATGAGAGAACAAGAAATTGCATATCAACCTCGAGAAATGGAAACAAAGGTATATATACATAGATCTGCATGAAATTTTCTTTGTTGAGTTTCCTTCTTTATTGCATGAGTGGGTAAAAAGAAAAATGGAGAATACCTCTATATGGAGAACCCAAGAATCATTGGTTTGGGACCAAGATGTAGTCAATAGTCTGATATATATGGATAATAAGTGGGTCAGAGCCATCGAATTCTATTTCAATTGAATTGAAGAAGGGAAAATTGTTGAGTTTGCTATTAAGTGCAGTGAATCCTTTAGCAGTGCTAAAAGAAAGTTCACCATGGGCCCTAGAAGGAGACTGTTGGAAGAAATACCTTTGTGGATCAAGATGTTTTTAGTGGAAAAGTGGTTGATGCACATAGAGCCCGATAGGATGGCCGATTAAACCCCCTCACACAAGGGAGGTGGAAATCAGGGGGGGGATAAAAGATGAAAGAAAGAGTTGATCCAGAATAAGATGAGATGAGGTGAGAAGAGAATGGATCTAGAAGAGAATAGGATAAAAAAATCTGATAGATACGCAAGAAGAGTTGAGCTAAAGAGGCAGGTTGAGAAAAGAATAAGGGAAAATAAACCAAGGGGTGACGAAAAAGTCATAAGATTCAAGATGGTAGAACAAAAAATGCACAAGAAGGGTGTGCAGAAGAGATTTTTATGCTAGAGAGAAGTGTAGAAGAGTAGAGGGCATTGAAGAGACACAGAATTAGGATTTGGGTATCAAGAGAGGATACCAAAAGTAGTGGGAGTAGGATTGAAGAAAATGAAGCTATATCCCCTTGGCTACTGATAAATGTGTTCACATAAAATGAAGACGGGGTACAAAGCATTAATGTCGATGCAACGGATGATAGTGATGGGTCCCTCTAAGAAAGAGTGGAGCCCTCTAAGAAGGAGAAGAGGTGTTAGAGCGGGAAAACCCCTCTACGGACTACATAAAGGGCCTAAAGTGTAGGCAGATATAACCATCTAAAGTCTCCTATTTTTTATCACTATACCAACATTACCCCACAATCATACATAAAAGACAAAAGAGAGGGATCCGATAGGCCTACCTTAAACTCCATGTCCAGTGTCGATCCTTTTTCACTTGGTCGTTTCCTGACTACAAATCTCCTCCAAAGGCTGGCATGCATTCATCAAAAGACAAACAAGAAACTACAAGAATGAATTCTACATATGGATTAGTGGGTTAGACATCATAAAAAAGAAATGTAAACAAATCATATAAGTCCAAGACATCATTTGGCGGGACAAAAAAAGTACTTCCTTATATTAATCTCACAAAATTTGCTTACAACATGAGACTGGCTCCTCTTCAGCATGCACCAACTGCTTCCACGTCTTCTTCTCCTCTTCAGTTCTCTCTTAGGGAAATGGTAATGGCTTTACAATTGGGGCAAGGGGGGATTGATAAAATGGGCAGAGTTTCTTTTCTTTCATGATTTCTCTTGCAATGGGACCCCAACCCCTTATTTTATAGGCCAAAAGGGACAATAATGTTTGGGGTGACTAGCTATGGGCAATCAAACGGTTAAGTAATGGCCCGAGAACCAGTATCCTATGAAAATTTCCACATTTCACAATATTCTGTGAGTGTACGCAAGCTGTAGTGGCTCAGCAAGCATGTGTACATGGGTCGTAATAGTGCAGGGTGCGTACACCTTCAAAATGATGGTTTTTTTAGAAGAGTTGTTCAATAATGGCTTGGTAAAGATATCAAGTTAGATGGTCTGATTCCAAGTATGCATGTTAGGTGCAATTTAGGGTTATAACAAATTCCCCCTAATGTGTGAGGTCAAAAGAGAATATAATGGCTGAAATACATTACAAATGTTCACCATTGTACAACATGAGTGAGCCCAAGGACCGGAGTTCAGGGGGTGCCATATACAAAAATAACAATTTGTCTCACCGAGGTGGGCATACACATGCTCAGGATGAAATAAAATCATGGCTGCCAATCAAATACATTCCAGATCCATGTCATATAACTATATAAAGTGTAGCCGTGAGCAATACACAGTGGATCTACATCTCAAAATAAAAAATATATACATGTATAGTAGCCAGTTTTAAGAAGCCAATGACACCTGATGGCTGGAGATGAGGCCTTCAGAGCTCAAGAAACAACTTTAGAATATTCAAAACTCAAGTAGGATTGTAATATGAGTGTATGACTTCACTACCTAGAGGTCTTTGATGGCTCATCGATAACATACAAGAGGATCTTGATGATTAGGAATAGAACTTCATTGATTTTGAGCAAGGACTTGATTGGTCTTTCGGGATGGTTGAGCATGAGGACAAGAGACAAACTGTAGAAAGGCCGACTCAAGTTTAGTAATACTTCCCTTGGAAAAATGGAAGGATGGTCTTTTCCCAAGGGCGACTCATTGTACTGTCAACAAAAAGAAAATACTTTTCCCTTCATCTTTTTGGGGTATATTTGATTTTTTTTGTCTTTTTCAATAATTTTGGGAAGCTTGAAAAAGAATAAAGAATTCTACATTACAAAGGAGGATCGAGTGTCCCAGACATACTATTTCCAAGCGCAAGGAACACATTGATGCTCATAGAAAGGGGACATATGTAGGAAAAGGACACTCGGGAAAAATCCTCCATGGGTCAAGGTGTCAAGACATAGAGGCAAAGTGCTACAAGGCTTGCGTATAAGGCATGCTTTAGATTGTTTAGTTGAGAGAAACATGGAGGCGTCATTAGTCCAAAGACGGATGAATGAAAATGTGATTACTAAGACACAATGATGACGTCCTTCGATGTGATTTTAATGAGCCTGTGGAAGGTAAGCTCGATAGTTTTTCATTTTTAGAGAGTCTAAAAAAAGCATAAAAGGAGACTCCACTGGGGTAACTTTTTCGAAGATAGTCTAATCAGTTTGAAAAAGGGGTAAACTAGCACCAAACAGACGTTATTCAAAATCATTTTAATGAGTGTGACAAAGACAATATCACTCGGAAATATTTTCATTTTTAAGGAGTATGAAAAGAGCTTAACTATGGAATCCATCAGGGATGTTCTTCTGGACCAATTTAATGAGTGTGAAGAAACAAGGTCACTTGGCTATCTTTTCAATTTTAGGGAGTCTTAAAAGAGCTTAACTATTGACTCCGTGGGGGTTCCTTTTTCGTAAGTTTTAGTCCCTCAGGCCCAAAAAGGGTTAAATCTATACCTGAGAATACTCTTCTAGAGAACCGAGGTTCGTAGAGTATAACTTTGTTCATACTTTTGACCATCTGGACTGAAAAAGGGGTAAACTACCAGCGGACAGATGTGCCTTCAAATTTAAGTTTAGCGAGTGTGGAGGGCAACAAGATCACTCGACAATCTTTTCATATTTAGAGGGTTTGAAAAGGGCTTAAAAGAAGACCCGTTGTGTTTTGAGAGTCCTAAGGGTGAGTTCAAGAGTGATAATGAATCATGAAAATGAGGCTCATACTCATAATCAGGAAAAAATAATAAGGACTATTGATCCTATAGTCAGTAGTGACGGTATGGACACCAAAATGCAACCAGGATCTACCTAGGGCATCCATGTGAAGGTAGGCTCTACCACTAAATTACGACACTTCTAGAGAAAGACTGAGGGTTTCATGTCACAATTCGGTGGGATCGATCCTATGGCAAAGTGTAAAAGACAACGACGTGCAACAAGTGGAGGTGGAAACCTAACTTACATGCACAAAAATGAAAAAATGACTTTTTACGAAAAGACCTTTAAAATGACCCAACTCTCCAAAAAGTTTCCCAATACCCAAACTAACACTTATCGTAACATTCCATAAGAAACTCATGAACCATACCAAATGATTTTTAAGTTAGAAAAAACGACAAAAGGGTTCAAAAAAATGATAAAAAGGGCCAAAAATGTCTATAAATAGAAGTTTGGCAGCTCATTATCACTATTACGAATTGAGAATTGACCAAAATTCAAAAAATGCCCCTTTGTCAGAAGAGTTGATTCCGGGAGCTTTAGTGGATGAAACAAACTTTTTCTTGGACCAAGTAAGTACAAATTAGCCCCTCCTACATTTCCATTCCTCCATTTTGTATTTATTTTTGTTTTTTGGGGGGGCGCTGACATTTAAAAGGGTCGGCCCTACGTGTACACGGGCTATCCTAGGACAGCACATGTATGCTCACGTGCAGATGAAACTTTGCATGTGGGCATACACAACTATATCCACTACAACCCATGTATACCCTCCAACATGTGAAAAAATTAAAAATGAAAGATTTAACTCTCCATGATTTTGTCTTTCTACAGTATGTATGTTCATTGGAGAGAGAGGGAACATGAGGAATTTTATTTTTTGGTCTCAGAAGACCCTGGTGCTATCATTGTCTTGTCATAATGTAGGTTGCTAAAGTTATTCCAGTGTCTGTTTATGAGGGCACAACCCAGGTTTCTAAATGCATTGATAGATTATTGGCATCCTGACACAGAGGCATTCATGCTCGAGGGGCAGTCATTGACTCCAAAAACTAAGGACATTTACTTTCTAACTGGACTCTTGAGGAGAGGGGAGCCAATAAACTTGCGCACTTTTCCCCCCAGGCAACACAACATTAAGGAGTTGATTGGACTCTATTGCGAGGATGGTACTGATAAAGTAGGTTCTCAGGTGCCTATAAACAAGATCAACAACCTATCATTGAAAGTGATTGTTCTACTCATTGGGCGCATCACTGGATCCGTAGATTTGCATCAGGAATCTTGGGCACACATGCATTGTGCAGTTAAGTTCTTAAATGCACAAAGTTTTTACTGGAGCACAACCATGCTGACATGCATGAAGAGACAGTTGATAGATTGTCGAGTGCGGGCACATAGGAACTTTGGGCTTGGGACTGTTTTGTGCTCTTTCTTCTTTGAGAGGTGACCCAACATTAGTCCTTGAGAGACTATACGAGGGCATGAGGCCACTCTCTCGGCGCTATGCATATGGGCGGTGTTGTTGTCGCGACAGGGTGGGGGGAGGACCATTGAGGCCTTTGATAACAAGTTTTTTTACTGGTGGTCTCACTAGATTCTGGCGATAGAGTACTACCCCTATGTTGGGATCGACTTCTCCAGGGACCCTGACGTGGTCGTACCTCACGGAGTAGAGAGAGGAGAGTTAGGTATGCTTTTTTTTTCAAAGTTATTTAATTTTAATTTCTTTTTATATATATCATTTTTTTTGTACTAGAGTATCTAACAAGTATGTATCTGTTATGTGCAGATGTGAGACTAGTGCGTCCAACAGATTTCATGAGGACCAAGCGGTATCCTCGACTAGAGGGAGGACTAGCAGCTGCAGGGGGGCCTCCAGCTAGAGAGGCTGAGTGGAACCTTACCACCATCGATAGAGGACCTGCCACCATCGATGCAACCTCATGTAGTTGGGGTGCCACGGACCTGGGTCCATCTTTTTTGGTGTTTGGAGAATGTTTTTTTTCACTACGGCAGGGCCAATAGGCCCCACCCTTATCTAGGCTAGACTACTTACATGCCGAGAGCACCTTTTGTATATTTCTGAGGGGATGATTCCATGTGGTCAAAACGAACGGTCGTCGAAAGAGGTAAGAAGGGTAGGTGACAGAGACAAAATGGGTTGGTCAATGGCCTTCGAACACGCCAAACAAATCATGCATGTCGAGGTACCCTCATCAACCACCATGTGGAAAATGTTCCGAGTAAAAGTTTTCATGGTGTAAGCCACTACTATCTGAAACGCTACATGGTAAGGAAGACGGGGTTTTAAGTCGATCGTATCAAGCATGATTATTCCCATATTACAAGTCTCAGCAGACCCTAAGGTAGATAACAAAGACTTTCTTTGGGAAGGGAAGCTTTGAAGGACTTCCAAAGTTGACATTGCACAAGGGGTTTGTGAAAAATCCTCCACCACAGAGTAGTTCTGGGTGACCCTTGATTTTTGGTTGTGAGAATATTTCTTGAACGCACCTTTGGGGATGTGTGTCATTGTTTCACCCAACCTCTTCTCAATCTAGAGAGGTAGAGATGGGTTTTCGGCTTCTTTACCCTTCTCAGGCATGTTTGGCATTCCATAGTCGTGTGTCCTAGTCGTTATGTCAACACTACCTTTCATCATGTACACATTCGTGGATGAAGGATTACTCGAAGATGGAGGGTGTCCCTGACCAGCCCCTTCCACGCTTGGAGAGGCTTGAGTTAAATTTTTCCCATGCGAAAATGGATTCGTTAACATGGTAGGTGGCTACTGTGCCAATAACTTTTGTGCCTCCACAAGCCGAGGGCACTGGTGAGTCAGATGGTCTTCCTTGCAAAGATTACAAGGATAATTCAAATTTTTCTTTTCAGTGTTTCCCTCTCCGGCATTATTGGTAGGTTTCTTATCCCCCTTACCCTTCTTTCATTATTTCTTCTTTCCATTAGGATGTTGGGTGGCCTTTGGGTTTGTTGATTGCACATTGTGTACATTCGACATTTGAGTAGGGGGAGCAGCCGAACCAGTGGTCTGGATGGTCGATGTCTATTGTATTGCCAATTGCTGAAATTGATTCGACAACTGATCAGTGGGATTCATTTGCGCTGAACCTACAATGCCATAGGCTTGTGGTCTATATCTCTATCTGGTCTTGTCAAGTATCGACCGTGGTGCATCTGGTAAAACTTCGTAAAGTAAACCAAACTGAGAGTAAATTAGTTCTAATTGTTGGGCTCTTATTATCGCTTCTTCCTCTAAAAAAAACCCTAAGGTTGCAATGTATTTAGATAATTGAGGTACCAAAGACTTAAGGAACCACTGTAGCAGGAATGCTAGTGGGACTAACCCTTTTATCAAACTCTTCCAGCGTATCCATTCTTAGGTGTGATCTGAGATATGGTTTTCTTTTGTCTACTCAAAGTTGGCCAGCAATTCGGTGTCGGCATCGTATCTCACAGGTAATTGGAAATCGTTTAAGAAAGCCATTGCCAATTCACTGAAGGAATAGTATCTAGAGCGGTCAAGCTCAATGTACAATTTCACTGCACTCCCGATGAGAGTGCGTTGAAACAAACGCAACTAGACAGAGTCATCTCTCAGAAAATTGGACGAGCACCATAAATGGAAGGTAGTCACAAGATTGCCTGGATTTTCGTTAGGCTTGGCCTCAAACTTTGGGATGTCCGAAGGCAACTTGGTCAGCATAGGGGGGAAACGCAGATCGTGATAGATGGGGTCGTTTAATAACCTTTTCAATTCTGGAAAGTGCAGTGTTGCCAGAAATGGTATTTTGGGTTGTTGATTGTAACCAGGGAAAAAGGAGCCTGGAGTTTGGTTGGCACCAGGTTGCCAGGAAAAGTTAGGTTGTTGGCCAAGGTTATGGTAATAACCATGGTCGTGACCAGCGTATGGATTCTGCACTTGTTGAGACGTCATCAGTTGACTCCCATAATAGCACGTAAAGGGTTGGGCTTGTGTCACATTCCAAGGATTTTGGGAAGGGTTTCCCCTTGTCGATCCGACGAGCATAGGTGTTGAGACTTGCCCGGGGTTCCATTGGCTATGGAAGGGGTTTCTCTAGGTCAGAATCCCTAACAAGGGAACTAATCCCTCCCACAAATTCCAAGGTCTTTGTGAGGAAGGAATTCCTAAGTTTGCCCCCTGTGCAGGAATAGTAACCTGTATAAGATGTTGTTGTCCATAAATGGGGTTTCCCCCAGCCGAGATGGCAGCTGATGAGAAAGCATTGTTACCAAACGTGTCGAGCAAAGAGAAGAGTGTCAAACCAATGGCATGCTATAAGTAGGAATTCCTTGACTACCTGCTCCAAACGAATTATAGTTTATGTTCAGCCCAGCAAAGTGTTGGTGGGCACCACTGAGCGAAGGGGACAAAGGAGGTATATGACCCCCTCTGTAAGGGAAAGCGTTATAGGAAGATGAAGTGACCCCATGGATCCTTTCAGAGGAACGTTGGAGATCCTTTCCCTGAGACCTAATGTATGTAGAGTGGAGTGGGAGAGGACAGTGTTGGTACCGAAGCCAGGCATCTCGTATGAGAACGGAGGGCCTATCACACTCTAGGTGAACGGAGCAGTGATCACCGCCATAGACGGAATCGGACCATTGGCTGAGGTAGAGGCAGTCGAGACCATAGTGGTCTGGACCGGTGACAGTTGGTTAGGAGGCTAAACACCCCCTGTAGTGATAGTCATAGAGGAAATATGAGTATTTCCTGAAGAAGTAGTAGCATTTGTTTCCATCGTTGCTTGTGACACTACCTGATGCTCGTAAGGTTGAACCTATACAACGATGGGTGTCAATAGATCAGTGATTGGAGGGTTATACAGACCAAGAGCTTGCACTCTAAGGTAAGAAATGATTGGTTCCTCCGGAATCAAATGTTCTCCTCTCGGAGATGAGTCGGACATGGTTTCCTATAACCCGGTTGCCACAAAAGACCCTTGCTTGTCTAGTTTTCGCCTTAGTAGTGGTAGGGGTAGCTCAAGATCAACTGGAAGTAGGCCCAAAAGCCTTCGCGACTGGAAGAGCTCTCGATCCTCCACTGTGAGAGAAGATCAATGACACACTAGGGCTTTCTATAATCATTTTTTTTAAAACCATCACACACTAGAAAAAGTTCCTATGAGGTAAGACAAGAAAATCACTAGCTAGTTGGAAGAAAAGTTACAACAACCAACACTAGAGAAACTTACCGGTGCAAGTGAAACTCGAATATGGAAGCACCCTCTAGGTATACTCTACAAATTTTGGCCCGATGTCTACCCTAGGTACCATGGTATACCCTCGCAGTCACCTATGTAATTCACTAAGATAAAGGCAACTTGGTTGTCAGTGTGCGAACGGTCACTAGGCGGGTACAGTCAACAGTCAGGTGGACCACAATGAGCAGGGTATCAAGCCCAAAGCCTATCAAGGGTATCTAAATCAAGTGTTCCAGAAGACGACTGAGGACCTTGAACATATTCGATACCCACGAAGCTCTGTGGCAAATGCAATCAACGGAATCCCAGGATAATCCCTCTATATGTGTTCCCCACTACACTTGGTCTGTCTTTGGAGGTATTATCTCATCTACCTTTCCGCACGCGACCTCTTGTTTAGCCCCTATGTTATAGTGGGGTACCGAATAACTTTCACGATTACTGGACTTTAAAGAACTCCCTAGTTCAGACTTTTATGTTTCATTTTGTAGCCTTGAAGAGTTTCCACTCCAATCATAAATCAAGGCTCTTAGCTTAGACTAAATTGATGAACCCTTCAAACACAAAGTCTAATAAATTTTAATTAGGTGTTAATTTTAGTGGTTTTCTTAAGTCCAAAGGAACGAAAGTGAAACCCATTGATGTTATTTAAGAGACAAAAGAGAAGAGCATAAGATGATACTGGAAACAAAAGTACTTCTTTCTCACAAATAAAGATTTGTCAATTGAAACTCTTTCACCAAACTTTTCATAACTACTCTAAGATCTTTGAAAATAAAAACTCAAAACAAGATTTTGCTCAACTACGAGCTACTTAATGTCCTAAGCATTCAAGTAAAGAACTTAAGAAAACTTTATTTTTCCTTGGTCAACAAAGCAACTAACCTAAACTACTTTACCAAACAAGGTAATGAAATATTTTTTTTTTATTGTTTTATTCTTCAAAACAAGAAATTTGAAAATGAATTTATTTTCTTCTAAATCAAAAAAGGGAAAAATATTGACAAGACAGGACCAAGAAATAACTTCTGTCCCAATCGCAGATCGCAGGGAGTTACTGACAATACCAAATAGGCAAATCCAAGCAGACTCACCAACTTGTCTAAAACCCCTATTAAAGAAAACACAAGAAATCTTTTGATGAAAAAGAAATGTAAACTGAAGTCAGACCTAGGCTACAGACTGCTATAATAGAGACTAGTACTAGATCAAGATAGCCCCTGAGAAGTGTGACTCCTGACAGGGAAGAGGATGACTTCCTCTTCTTTTTTACAAAAATTTTCTCAACAGGCACACTACTGACACTTCAACAGTCAGCCTATGTACACGAGCCATCCAAAGGCAGGTCACGTATGCACGCGTACAAGCCCACTACAGGCCATGTACACCTCTGTAACTCCTCCAAAAATGAAAAAACAACAGTCTAGCATGGGCAGGGAGTACTGCTATGGAATACCAGCATCCCTTGAAGACACAGAAGCTTACAAAAACTCAAAAACAGTGAATAAACTGATTCAAATCACCCAAAAATAAATGTCCTCAAATACCCTAGAGGCATCCCCGGTATGGTCATCAATTTTTCTATAGCGGGAAAACCCCTCTACGGACTACACAAAGGGTTTCAGTATAAACAACATCTAGTAGTCATTCAGGAAGACACAGTTCTAGAACAAGTACGAAGAACTAAGATTCAACCCTTAGGCTTCCTGCCTTTCATGTGATAGAAAGATACAATCTGAAACAACATTGGTTCATGTGTGAATCTATATATACTTTGAAAAGAGTCATAGACGAGGCATCCAAGATCACATAGCTAGAGACAACATTCAGAGACATACCTCTGACATGATACATGAAGTATAAGTCTACTGTGTTGGTGGGACAAGAAAGGTCCTTGATGGAGATAAAGAGAGATATACTTAGGGAATTTCATAATCCTAAGTAAGAATCACAATCTATAACTGAGATCAATGAAATTAAGCAACGAGCTAGAAAAACCATGTGGGATTATGACTGGTTGTTATAGGAAAATTCCCCTGAGGACATGTGAATATCCTATTGGATTATATACCCCTAATACCAAGACAGAAACATACAAATGGACACTAACATCCCTTTGAATTCAATTACCTAATCAGAAAGAGAAAGAGAAGGAAAAAAGTGTGATGCACCTTATTTCATGGTTTCTCCTCGCTACCTCCAATCTGAGCTTGATCCCCAAACTCTTCAGCACCACTCGATACCTGCAATGCAATGGACAACAAAAATAAAAATAACTCCTACTCTATTCTATAATATTAGACTAATCAAATTCATCTATCAAGATCGACAATCATATGCAACAATACACAATCTTAAAGGGAATAGACCAAGCAATATTGATGAGAACATTAAAATGACACTTACAATATGTAGATGCAGTTACAACAGCCACTCCAAGTTATCCTTGTCCATCCCTTCCACGATGCTCCCAAGATCATAAGTTTGATATCGAAAGCTTCCTCCATTATCCCCTTCTCCATGGAAATCCCTCATTATATAGGATTTGGAGACTTAACCACCATGGAGAAGATCACTCATTAGATCCACTAAAAAGGGATCTCCAAGATATTTAGGGACAAAATATCTCTCAAGGATTTTAGGGAGAAAATATCTCTCAAATATTTTGAGGAAATATCTCTCCCATCGATGAGATTCTCAACCTCTCCTTGAAAATAGGAAACCAAATGTGAGGTGGATTCTCACATTAAATTAATTTATTTTTTATTAATATTAATAATTAATTCATGTGCACATGGTATTTTGACCTTCATATAATATATTTCTCCTCCACATTGACTAGGGATTGTGACAAATGTTCTTTCATGGTGTCAATGTAAGTGACACTTTCATGACAATTGCAACACTTAGGGTGAGGTACTTAAGTGTGCCATTTTGGTGTGTAATATATTTCCCCCTAAAGTGTGAGGTTAGAAGAGAAACTGATCGCCGAAACATTTTACAATTCTTCAATGCAAGGGTGTGGAATTGGAGAACCTGGAAGAAGCTGCAAACAACCATCAATAAATATTAATACATGTTCCATTTCTCAGGAAGGCATAACTATGCTCAGAATATGAGATGACGCAAAGCACAGTCGCCGGCCAATACACTGTGGATCCATTAACAATATTGACTAAGTATATGGCCACCAAAGATACAATGTGGATCCATACCTCCATGACATGAACTGATCATAGCCATGAAAAATGCATAGTGGAGCTATGAGATGATAAGCATAGCCATGGACCAATACAATGTGGATCTATGTGACAGTATATATATCAACATGCTCAAATGATCTCCTTCGCAGCCTGGGAAAAGAAGATAACAGAGTGAATTCTCAACCGAGGGTATTTGTCTCAATTCCAATGTGGTATGAATCTAGCCATGTGAATAGATTATTTGATGTCGAACATGGTAGAGACCACCTAATTACCGATCATTCAAGTAAATCATTAACAAGTGTGAGGGAAATCACCAATGATGTCAATGATTCCCAAGGTACCCTAGTACATTCCAGCAAATGTGAATAAATGATATGAGGTTGAACATTCGTGGAATCATCCGATTAGAGGTCAATGATGTAAACCTACTTTTAGAAGCAATAAGGTCTATCATTGAGGCATGCAGGTCCCAAGGTACTAACTAGTTTCTAAGTCTAATTCTTGGATGATGTGTTGAATTCAACAGGAAAATACTCGTTGAAGGAGGGCCTTGATGTATCCCCCATCATCGACACAAAAATGACATAGGAAATTGATGCAAAATGGTGAATCAAATGAGTATGGACTGACATAGGAAATGGAAACTAGAAATACTGTAGATGGATAGTTTGAATTGAAACATCCCTTGAACATGATGAGGCATGACAACTAACTTGGAAGCATTGACTCTACGAGTACCAAAAATGTAATGTGGCGACAATAAGAGAACTCTTCAACCAGACGAAAAATTATGGCGACACATGGTATTGGTATGACTTAGAGACAAGCATATTACCCAACTGTACGACAAGACACAAACAGGTGCCATGTTCAAGGACGAAAATAGCTGCCATAAAGTATTCCCAAAAAACTTGAACCACTTCCTTCAATTTTTCTCCCACCCGGATAGATAAGTACCTCTTTTTCATTTAACGAGCTCAAGGAGGGTCACATATGCTCAATATAACTCAACTTTAGTAAGTTCCTCTTCTTTTATTTAACAAACTGGAAGAAGTAAGGGTTCATTTCCATATTGGTCCTTCAATGTGTAGTTTAACAAGTCCAGAGAAGGAAAACTCAGTGTTTTTTCATGTTTAGAGAGTCTGAAAAGAACTTAAAGGTGACTCTAGGGTTGTCCTTTTTCGTGATGTTTAGTCTCCGAGGTTTGAAAAAGTATAAAATGATACAACAGAGAAATATTCTAATCATGCTTGACTACATTGTTCATTTTTCATAATTAGTCTCACAAGGCCGAAAAAGAGATAAACTATCACCTGAAAGACACCCTTTCAAAGATTTTAACGAGTGTGAAAGGAAGCAAGATCACTCGGAAATATTTTCATGTTTAGAGAGTCTAAAAAGAGCTTAAAGGAGACTCCAAGGGGTTTCTTTTTCATATAACCTTTACAAGTCCAAAAAAGTGATAAAATTATACATGGTCACATTCACACGTATTTACGAGCATGAGAAAGAACGAAGACTAAGATCGGTAACTTATTCTCTTGTATTTACGAGAATGAGAAAGCAAAAAGACTAAGCTAATTCTAGAGAAATACTACTACATTACGATGGGAATGACCTTCAAACAAGGATCACTCCTAGAAGTGTGTCTCTCTGGAGGTAGTTTGTCACCGGCTTCTTTCACAAAAGTTGGCGGTTTTTCTCCAGCATGATTTCCAGAGGCTGGAGATCTAGCCCCCAAGCATCGTTTCCTCCAGCAACTCTTCTTATTTCCTCTTTTAGGTTTTTGGTTACTAAAGGAAACATTTTCACTAGGCGGAGGAAAAGAAGGTTCAAGTACTTGATCCAGAGTGAATCAATTGTAACAGAGGGGGGTCTGTTTCATTTTTTAACGAGCTTGAAAGAGATAATGAACTATGCTTGTCAAGACCAGGAATGACCAAATAATGAGATGAATATAAGGATTGTCGTACCTTAATCGAAATCATATTTAAGGTGGAAACCTATGCAATAGGAGGAGCACTCAAAGGAAAAACCCCCATGAGCGAGGAATCCTTGAGAAGAACTACACCTACACTCTCAAAATTATCATTTCCTAGAAAAGGGGCATGATTTGTTGTGACATTGTTGAGATCTGGAGTTGTATACTCGAGTTGATCAATAGTGATAATCTTTCCCTGATCGGGAAAGCATAAGATATGAAACATCGAATATGTGATGGCATTCATTCCATAGAACCAACTATGACCAAGTAACAAATTATAATCCAGGGGCTCGTCAATGATTTCGATATCAATCGAAAAAGTTTTACCCTTCAAAGTCACAATGAAAGATTTCAAGAGTCTGTGAGGTTTGAAACCATGTCCATCAAATGCTTTCAAGGTGGTAGGGGACAGGGTAAGTGCAAGAGAACCAAGGGATCTCCAACAAGAAAAATACATGACACAAGTGGAAGCTCCCTCATCCAAAATAGTATGATGGATGGTGTGTCCACTAACCAAAACTTGAATTTGGAATGTTAAATGATGGGAGAGACTCTCCCTAAAATAATCCATATTAAACGTAATCAGATTCGACTCCTCAGGATCCATGGATCCAATGGCCGACAACAGGGTCTACGTTGACTTGAACAATTTTGTATAACTTTTAGGGTTGACATAGCACAAGGCACTAGTGAAAAATATTCAACGATGTTGTAGTTTTGGGCAGCGCGACCATTTGTATTAAATGTCATTTTATGAATTACGCTCTTCAGCAGGTGCAACACTGCATCAGAAATCAGCTTCTTAATCTATAGAGGATTGGAAGATGGAGGAGGAGTAGAGTTAGAAGGTTGGTCGACAGTATTCCCTTTAGTATAATCACCTAGAGGAGTGCCATAGGTATTTGCATGAGTTGTGACATTAACCGTATTAAACATGTAAACCTCAGAGGTGCTTGTGGAATCATCCCCATGGTGGAAGCATCCCCGTGGTGGTCACCTCCTTGTGGAGGGACATGGTTTTGTGCAACCAAATTTTTTTGTTGAATCAATTGATAGATACCCTTCATATATTTAGTGATAGCCTCACGATGAGGGAATTCTTTCGTGTATTTGTCTTCCCCACAAATCATACAAGGAGATTTAGATTTCCTTGTCGGTTGAGTATCATAAGACTTAGGATTATCCTGCTCGTTAGAAGTTTTTTGGGATTTTCCCTTGTTTTTCTTCTTACCCCCTTGTTTTTTTGATGAAGTGGATTGAACCACATTCACCTCATAGGTTTGAGTAGGAGCAGAAGCAATTGTGGTGTTTTGAAAGAAACTGGATTTCGGTGCAGGTCTTGACAGATCATTCGACGGACGAGGAGCATTAGGGATTTTGGGGTATGTGTTATATTCTTTGAACGAGTAATTGTGTCTGCATTGTGTTGGGCATGCAAGGGGGTTTGAGGGGGGTGCATGGGGGTGAAATCCCTCGTGCGATGGTTCAGGGGCAGCACCCCTGAGAAAAAAAAATTCCTCGGGAAGAATGATGCATTTTTTCCTCATTTTTCGTGTTGCCTCGATTTTCATGTCCATTGTTGGGCGGTTTTTCGGCACATAGTTTTTGTCGATGGTTTTATATTTCCAATTAAGGAATTAGGGTTGTTGACTAATCCAAGTCATTGGGTTAGGTTTTTGGATGTCATTGGCTCTTATATGTATATTGTATTGTAAACAATGTATGACTATGAATGAATATAGAATATGTTCGTTTTCTTGGTTTGGGTTTCCAGGGGAAAAATATTTGTGTAATGTTTGTATTTGCCATTGTATTTGTTTTGTTCTTTTACTAAAAATCTGTTTGCAATTAACATTGTACAAGGTTAAAATATACATGGATCAGATCGTAAAGTGTGTCGGACTAGGAGTAAACCAAGTCCAAATACTGCATACAGTTGATAGCCTTCTCCTCGGTAACTACATTTCCCATAGAAACATTGCAGGCGATGGGAGGCAAGAGAGACTTTGTAAACCAATCCGTGAGGAGTTAGTCCGGAATTGGAGCTTTAATCAATTGTCTCCATCGTCTCCACTCATGAATATGATCAGAGATGTGGGTAGAAGAGGATTGTCGGAGAGAGATCAAATGTTTTGTACCGGTCTCGTACCATATAGGAAACTGAAAATGTGTCAGGAAATCCATGGCAAGAGAGTTAAAGTCAAAAAAAGAGTTATGCATCAGTTCAATGTACCATTTTTTTTCTGCACTTGTAAGTTTTCTCTGAAAAAGTCTAAGATGAATGGAATCATCCATCAAAGAGTTGGAAGAACACCATAAGTGGAAAGTCACAACATGATTGTTAGGATCTTCCTCGGGTTTTCCTTCAAATTTTGGAATTTTGGACGGTAATTTGGCAGAGATGGTGGGCCAAAATGAAGCATGAAGGATGGGATTGTTTGTTAAACGTGACAGATCTGGAAGATCTAAAGTAGGAAAGAATGGTAGTTGTTGGTTAGTGTTATCCTCATTTTTGGTTATCAAGATGATAACATGATAATGACATGGTGATAGAAGATCTAGCTCTTCTTTAAGATCATTTTCATGAAGAAAGTTACACTTGTCAGTTTCTCAAAATCACTCTTTTGGAGACAGTA
>ML790035.1:236985-274989 GCA_009831015.1 Picea engelmannii | reverse complement strand
CAAAGACCCTAATCCTATGTGGACAGGTGAATATCCTCTTGGATTCTAGACCCCTAATACCAAGACAGAAACATACAAATGGACACTAACATCCCTTTTAATTCAATTACCTAATCAGAAAGATAAAGAGAAGGAAGAAAGTGTGATGCACCTTATTCTATGGTTCGTCCTCACTGCCTCCAATATGAGCTTGATCTCCAAACTCTTCAGCACCACTTGATACCTACAATGCAATGGAAAGAAAAAATAAAAAGAACTCCTACTCTATTCTATAAGATTAGACTAATCAAATTCATCTATCAATATCAACAATCATATGCAACAATACACAATCTTGAAGGGAATATGCCAAGTAATGTTGATCAGAACATTAAAAATACACTTACAATCTGTAGATGCAGTTGCAATAGCCTCTCCAAGTTCTCCTCGTCCAACCCTTGCATGATTCTCCCAAGATCATAAGTTTTTGAACAAATGAGAGGGGGGGTGAATCAGTTGTTACTATGCTTAAACTATTATGCCCATTTTAAACTCTTCACAGAATACTCAATGACGATCACAATGATGCAGAGAAGTAAGCAATAGAATAGTAAACATCAATCACACACATGAATTATATAGAGACAGATATTTCCTGAGGAAACCCATAAAGGGAAAAAACTCTTCTTCTTGATATGATAAGTAATCTTTATTTTCTTTAAATTATCATACTTGTTAGCTCCAACCCCTCTTGAGGCTACAACCTCTGTTTTGCAAGCTACAACTTGTTGAGAGAACCAACTCTTTGTTTTCTCTAGCACCTACTAGAAGGAAGCACCAACTTCTTGGTTTCTCTAGCACCCACTAGAAGGAAGCACCAACTCCCTAAGTGTTCCAGCACCAATTGGATGGAAGCACTAACTTCCAGTCACATAGGCACCAACTTGTATAACAGAGAACAAAAGTTCTCCCTTGCACCACCCTGCCACCCTATTTTTTCTGGCTGCAACCATATGGAAGCTACAACTCCCTTTGTTCAAGCACCCACTTGAAACTATGAGGACAAAATTCCTCCCTAACACCTCCCTACTACCCTGAAATATAAATATTTTCTTGCTTGAATATATTGCAGTGATACAATATTCATCAATGGCTTACCAGTCTCATCACTGTTCTGATACACTGCTCTACTCTTCCTGCTTTAGTGTCCTCCTCCTCCCATATTCATAAGATTTTTTTTCTTCTGCTCTGTCTTTGCATATGTGCCTCAATTTTTTCTTCCTCTCTCAGATATCCATTTATGTTCTATGCGTTACTCTTCTTCTATACAATTCAACAGTTGTACACAGCCTGCCTTTACCCCCATGAATAACTCTCTGTAGAAAACTTTTCTTCTCTGTCCTGTGTATATTTATGATCCCAAAACCTCTGCCATATCATGCATCTAACTCTTCTGCTCCTTTGGCGATTATGCTCAGTATGTTATTCATTCATGGTCATTATGCTTAGACTATCCATCATTAGTTGTCATTATGTTGATGTTCTTTAGCCTCTCTGGCAGTTCCCTTCTTCGAATCCTTTCCATCTATCAAGGGTCTCTATGATGGGTCTACATTCCACTCACAGTTACCTTGAGACTCTTCATCTTCTCTGGCGATCACCCTGAGATTCCTTGAATTATCTGGTAGAAGCAATAAATCATTTTCTGCAATTACTGAGACTACCTCCCTGCGCTCATGTCTTTGGCACTTATTCTTTTATGGAGAAAACTCCATAGTCGGTGGTATATTTTCTGGCTAATCCCCTTCTTTTAACATGACCATCGGTGATGACCGTATGCCTAACTAACATTCATTTCATGATTTCACATTTCGGGTGACCGACTGCGAGTCACCACGGTTTTCCAAACTTGCGAAACTCCAAAATGGAGCCTAGCATCGCTAGCTCCTTCCTCAATCTTTCACTAATTAGACCTTTCGAAGTGACCGTGGGCCAAATCTTTTGAGTGCTTTGCAATTTTGCATCTCGTCTCTGTTGACAATCAACGGTCCAGATCTCTCCTCAATCCGATGGCTCATATCAAGTCATGATTTTGCATTTCACAACTTTCTGTTGTGAGTTTCTTTGAATATCTCAAATCGCGAAACTCTGAAGTACTTCATATCGGATTAACGTTCCAACTATTTCCCTTTGATCGACAGTTGCGATCAAATATCACGAACTCGGACTTCATATCAAATCAATAGTGCATATCCTTGGTGATCCAACGGCTCAGATCATTTCGCAAATTTGCATATCGCAAGTTCCTATAACTCTCATTCAGCCTTCCTTTTCTTTTTCTCGGAGTTGACAATCCACTGACACATGTCCTCTTTAATCCAACATCTTTCCTCTGCTTTGGGACTTTGGCCTTCAGGACTTCAGGTATTTGGGTGAGTACTGGTGGTAAAACTCTCGAAGAAAAACTCCCGGAGTGACGTAACTCTTGCGTCACTCGATGACGTGTCATGAGCTGAGAAGCTACCACAGGTCACTCGGATTTGTGATTTCCATGTACCTGAAATTCTGAATCAACTTGAAACTTGTCATTATCTGATTGCACCATGTTGACAGTTGTTATCAAATCATGACTTTCTATGTCAGGTGTTTGAACGTGATCCAACCCTAACTCTTCCAACTCTCGATATATGAAACTTTCTCCAGATCAATGGCCCACAACCCTCTATGATCCAATGGTCCAGCTCTCATCGCGATTTTGCATTTCGTGACTTCAAAGGTTAGAGAAATTATTTTTGCTGACTTTTCAGTCACCGAAATGATGATCTCTCTCCACGTTTCCTCTGGATCCAACGGTTCATCTCTCATCATGATTTCGCATTTCACGATTTCTGCGGACTGCTCGATGCAGTTCTCCCGATTCATCATTCTGTGAATCTGCTCATCTACTGCCACATGTCTTCCTCGACGATGGAAGGTCCCCGTGCTTTTGGGTCTTTGTAAGCTCGCTTCACCTTTCACTTTAAAGGTCATGCATGTTCTTTTGGATCCAACAACAATCAGTCCTCTCGCTCAGATCTGACGCCTGAGATCTATTCACCTTTTGTGCTTTCCTTCATGAGATTTTAACTCTGCAAAATGTTCTTGCCTTTGTCGTTGTTGTTCTTTCCATAAATGAAAAGTATATATGCTGCCTATAAAACATGCCAACAATATCCCCCTTTGGCATTGATGGAAACAAAGGAATCCATACCTTTTCTCCTCCTTTGACATCAATGTCAAATAAAACACGCTCCCCCTGAGCTGTTGCAGTATTTTTCTGGAGGTATCGGATATTCAACCAATACATACTCCCACTGAGGTATCAAGTCATGATTTCACGTTTCACAACTTTCTATTGTGACTTTCTTTGAATCTCTAAACTCGTGAAACTCTAAAGTACTCCATATCAGATTAACGGTCCAAATATTTTCCTTTGATCGACTGTTGCGATCAAATATCATGAACTCAGACTTCATATCAGATCAATAGTCCATATCCTCGGTGATCCGACGACTTAGATCATTTCAAAAATTCGCATATCGTGAGTTCCTATAACTCCCATTCATCCTTCCTTTGCTTTTTCCTGGAGTTGACAATCCATTGTCGTGTGTCTTCTTTAATCCAATGACTATCCTCCGCTCTGGGACTTCAGCCTTCAGGAGTTTAGGTATTTGGGTGAGAAATGGTGGTAAAACTCCCGAAGAAAAACTCTTGGAGTGACGTAACTCTTGCGTCACTCGATGACATGTCATGGGCTGAGAAACTGCCACATGTCACTCAGATTTGTGATTTCCATATACCTAAAATGCCGAATCAACTTGACACTTGTCTTTGTATGATTGTGCCATGTGTCCCTGCTGACGTAGTGTGCCACTTGTCCTTGTTGTCATGTCCTTCTTGAATAAATGGTCCTCTTTCTCCCTTTGATCAAAGGTTGTTATCAAATCGCAACTTCAGGTGTCAGGTGTTTGAACATGAGCCAACCCTGACTCTTCCAACTCTTGATATTTGAAACTTGCTCCGGATCAACGGTCCACAACCCTCAATGATCAGACGGTCCAGCTCTCATCCTGATTTCTCATTTCGCAACTTCAAAGGTTAGAGAACCTCTTTCCTTTTACTTTTCATTCAGCAAAATGATGATATCTCTCCACGTGTCCTCTGGATCCAACGGTTCAACTCTCATCACGATTTTTCATTTCGCAACTTCTGCGGACTTCTCGACACAGTTCTCCCGATTCATGATTCTACGAATCTGCTCATCTACTACCACATGTCTTCCTCGATGATGGAAGTCCCCCCTAATTTCGTGACTTTCTAAGATCGCTTCACCTTAAAGGTCGTTCACATTCTTTTGGATCCAATGACGATCGATCCTCATGGTCAAATCTGACACCTGAGATCTATTCACCTTCTGTGCTTTCCTTCATGAGATTTGATCTCTTCAAAATGTTCTTGCCTTTGTCATTGTTGTTCTTGCCATCAATGAAAATCATATACGTTGCATGTAAAACATGCCAACAATCTCCCCCTTTGGCATTGATGGCAACAAAGGAATCCATACCTTTTCTCCCCCTTTGACATCAATGTCAAAGAAAACACGCTCCCCCTGAGTTGTTGCAGTATTTTTCTGGAGGTATCAGATATTCAACCAATACATACTCCCCCTGACAGAATGAACTCACTTAGGTGAGAGTAGGGATGACACCCATCTTCTGACGAAGATATTCAAAAGGTATCTTGGCCAGGGGTTTAGTAAAGATGTCTGCAATTTGTTCTGTGGAAGGAATATAATTCAGTTGAACATCTTTTTTTGTAACCTACTCTTTGATAAAATGATGCTTTATTGGGATAGTCTTTTTATTTGAATGGAGAACAAGATTCTTCGAGACACTAATGACACTGGTGTTATCACAGTGAAGTGGAATTGGATCAGCATAAGTTACCTTAAAATCTGCAAGAGTTTGTAACATCCATAAAATCTGAGTGCAGCAAGTAGCAGCAGCAATGTACTTTGCCTCTGTAGTTTATAATGAGATAGTTCCATGCTTTTTACTAATCCATGCTACTAATGAATCACCTAAGAAGAATGCATCTCGACTGGTGCTCTTTCTCTCATGCAAACATTTTTCCCAATCATCATCAGAATATGCAGTTAATTGTAAGTTTTGATTTCTAGGATACCAAAGACTATAAGTCATTGTACCCTTCAAATATTTGAAGATCCTCTTGACAACTGTTAAATGACTTTATTTAGGGGCAGACTGATAATGACCTACCATTCCAACAGCCTGCATTATATCAGGACAAGATGTTTTGATGTACATAATACTGCCTATCATTGATCGATATGTTCTTTGATCAACATTAGGTGAAAGATCATCCTTACTGGTCTTGCAACCAACCACCATAGGTGTACTAACAGGAGAGGAATCTTCCATCTGAAACCTCTTTAACATCTCTTTCAAATATTGTTCTTGAGAGATAAATATCCTTGCAGAACTCTAATTTATTCATAAACCAAGAAAATATGACAGTTTTCCTATCATGGACATCTCAAACTTAGTCTTCATTGAATTAGCAAACCACTGAACTGAAAGGTCATTAGTGCATCCAAAGATAATGTCATCTACATAAAACACAACAACTAATAAATCATCCCCTTCAAATTTTATATATATATTGTTGTCAACCGTACCTTCCTTGAGCCCTTTTTCCAATAGAAATTTGTCCAGTCTATGATACCAGGCTCGTGGTGCCTTTTTCAGTCCATACAATGCCTTTTTCAACTTACATACATAGTTAGGATTATTTTTCAGTGAAAATCCTTCAGGTTTCTCCATGTATACTTCTTCTTCTAGGTCTCCATTAAGAAAAGATGACTTAACATCCATCTAATATACTTTAAAGTTCTTATGACATGCATAGGCTAGAACCATTCTAGTAGCTTCCAATATTTCCATTGGTGCAAACGTTTCATAAAAATATTTTCCTTGAACTTGAGCATACCCCTTACAGACCATTATGGCTTTATACTTGACAATTTGTCCTTGTTCATTTATTTTATTCTTAAACACCCATTTGGAGCTAATTACATTCTTATCTGCAGGTCTAGGAACAAGCTCCCAAGTATTGTTCTTCTCAATCTGATCCAGTTCCTCGTTCATTTATTTTAACCAATTTTCATCTTCTAATTCTACTTTCAGCAGGGCAAAGTCTTCATCAGGTTTTTTACTGTCTTTCTCAAACTGTATCAGCCATTATTTTTTCTTCTTCTTCTTGAGTCTGAGTCTAGCAATTTCTTCTAGAGCACTGATTAGTTCTCCTTCCAAGTCAACCACAACTTATTCATCATCAACATCGCTTCTTGTGATTTTATTATTGTAATCCTTTTTGTCCATTAGCATAAAGTCATTATCTTTGTCTCCTGAAGAGTCATCATTGTTTACACATAAGCTTTTATTTTTACCAAATCTCTTGAATTTGTACTTCTCTTCACCTTCAGAGTTCTGGTCCTTCTTCTTATGTGGACACTTAGATGAAAAGTGAACTATCCTTCCACAGGTAAAAACATTTGAAGGGAAGCTTTCCTTGGTGCTTTCCTAATCCTTTCTTTAGTCTTCTCACAAATTTTGCTTCAATTTCATCAGGCTCAGAATCCTCATTCTTATCTGCTTTAAATGATGCTTCTCTAGAGGTGGGTTTATATTTAACTATCCTCATTCCATATGCAGTCAATGTTCCTAGAATTTGATCAAAATCCAAGGCTTTTAAATCATTAAGTTCTTCTATAGTAGAGACCTTCAAGTTGAACCTATCTGGCAGAGATCTCAAAATCTTCTAAACTAAAGAGGGTTCCTCAATTTTTTCACCAAGTGCTTTCATTGCATTTACTAGTTATTCAACTCTCAGAAAGTAATTTCCAATAGTTTCATCCTCTTTCATCTTTAGTTGCTCAAACTATACAGTGTAGGTTTGAAGCTTGGCATCCTTTACCTTCTCATTACCTTCGTAATTGCTAATGAGTTTGTCCCACATTTCTTTGGCAGCTTCAAAGTTCATAACTTTTACAAATTCTACTTCTGCAAGCCCACTTAGAATAGAATTCATAGCCTTACCGTTGAAGCTGAATTCTAGATTGGCATCCTTATTAGCTAGTACAACTGGATTTACATAACCAGTCTCTACCACATCACAGACTTCTACACCTAGGGCCATTATGTAGTTTCTCATCCTAACTTTCCAGAAGGAAACGTTTTTTCCATTGAACAGGGGGGGCTTATTGGTTGAAGTTCCTTCATGGCTTGACATGTTTAAGATTCTTGATATACCTTTAGATAAAAGTAACCAACTCTAATACCAATTTTTGAACAACTGAGAGGGGGTGTGAATCAGTTGTTACTATGCTTAAACTATTATGCCCATTTTAAACTCTTCACATAATACTCAATGATGATCGCAATGATGCAGAGAAGTAAGCAATAGAATATTAAACATCAATCACACACATGAAGTATACAGAGACAGATATTTCCTGAGGAAACCCATAAAGGGAAAAACCTCTTCTTCTTTATAGGATAAGTAATATTTATTTTCTTTACATTATCATACTTGTGAGATCCAAATCCTCTTGAGGCTACAACCTTTGTTTTGCAAGTTGCAACTTGCTGAGAGCACTAACTCTCTTTTTTCTCTAGCACCTACTAGAAGGAAGCACCAACTTTATGGTTTCTCTAGCACCCACTAAAAGGAAACACCAACTCTCTAATTGTTCCAGCACCAACTAGATGGATGCACCAAGTTCCAGTCACATAGGCACCAACCTGTATAACAGAGAACAATAGTTCTCCCTTGCACCACCCTGCCACCCTGGTTTTTCTCACTGCAACCAGATGGAAGTTGCAACTCCCTGTGTTCAAGCATCCACCTGAAACGCTGAGGACAACAGTCCTCCCTAGCACCTCCCTACCACCCTGAAATATAAATCTTTGCTTGCTTGAATCTATTACAGTGATACAATATTTATCAATGGCTTAATAGTCTCATCATTGTTCTCATACACTGCTTTGCTCAGCCTGCTTCAGTGTCCTCCTCCTCACATCTTCATAAGATTTATATTCTTCTACTCTATCTCTGCATGCGCACCTCAATTTTTTCTTCCTCTCTCTGATATGCATTTATGTTCTATGTGATACTCTTCTTATGTGTGATTCAGCAGTTGTACACAACCTACCTTTACCCACATGAATAACTCTTTGTAGCAACCTTCTCTTCTTTGTTCTATGTATATTTATGATCCCAAAACCTCTGCCAGATCATACAACAAACTCTTTGTCTCCTCTAGTGATTACTCCCAGTCTGTTCTTCATTCATGGCCATTATGTTTAGACTGTCCATCATTAGTGGTCGTTGTGTTGATGTTATTTACCTTCTCTGACAGTTCCCTTCTTCGAATCCTTCCCATCTGTCAAGGGTCTCTATGATGGTTATGAATTCCACTAGCAGTTACCTTGAGACTCTTAAGATTCTCTAGTGATCACCTTGAGATTCTTTGAATTCTCTGGTAGAAGCAATCAGTCATTTTGTGCAGTCACTGAGAGTACCTCCCTACGCTCATGTCTTTGGCACTTATTCTTTTCTTGAGAAAACTCCATAGTAGGCGTTAGCTTTTCCAGCTAAGCCCCTTCCTTTCACATGACCATCAGCGGTGAACATATGCCTAACTAACAGTCATTTCACAATTTCTCATTTTGGGTGATTGAATGTGAGTCACCACATTTTTTCAAACTCATGAAACTCCAAAATGGAACCTAGCACCGCTAGCTCCTTCCTCAATATTTTGTTGATTAGACATTTCGATGTGACCATGGGCTAAATATTTCGAGCTCTTTGCAATTTCACGTTTCGCGACTTCGTGTCTCGTCTCCCTAAAAAATCAATGGTCCAGATATCTCCTTGATCTGACGGCTTAGATCAAGTTGTGATTTCATGTTTCGCGACTTCGTGTCTCGTCTCCCTAAACAATCAATGGTCCAGATATCTCCTCGATCTGACGACTCAGATCAAGTTGTGATTTCATGTTTCGCGACTTTCTGTTGTGAGTTTCTTCGAATCTCTCAACTCGCCGAACTCCAAAGTACTCGATATCGGATTAACAGACCAAATATTTCCCTTTGATCGATGGTTGCGATCAAATATCGTGAACTTGGACTTCATATCAGATCAACGGTCCATATCCTCGGTGATCCGACGGCTCAGATCATTTCACAAATTCGCATATGGAAAGTTCCTATAACTCCCATTCATCCTTCTTTTGATTTTTCTTGGATTTTACAATCGAGTGACGTGTGTCCTCTTTAATCCAATGGCTATCCTCTGCTCTGGGACTTCGTCCTTCTGGACTTCGGGTATTTGGGTGAGTACTGGTGGTAAAACTCCCGAAGAAAAACTCCTGGAGTGAAGTAACTCTTGTGTCACTCGATGATGTGTCATGAGTTGAGAATCTACCACGTGTCACTCAGATTTGTGATTTCCATGTACCTAAAATGCCAAATCAACTTGACACTTGTCATTTTTTGATTGCGCCACATGTCCCTGCTGACGTAGTCTGCCACCTTTCCTTACTGACATTTTCTTCTTAAATCAACGGTCCTTGTTCTCCCTTTTATTGACGGCTATTATCAAATCCCGACTTCAGGTGTCGGGTGTTTGAACGTGAGCCAACCCTGGCTCTTCCAACTCCCGATATCTGAAACTTGCTACAGATCAATGGCTCACAACCCTCTGTGATCCAACGGTCCAACTCTCATCGTAATTTCGCGTTTCACGACTTCAAAGGTTAGAGCACCTCTTTCCTTTCAATTTTCAGTTAGAAAAATGATGATCTCTCTCCACGTGTTCTCTGGATCCAACGATTCATCCCTCATCATGATTTTGCGTTTTGCGACTTCTGCGGACTGTTCGACGCAGTTCTCCCGATTCGTGATTCTGCGAATATTCTCATCTACTGCCACATGTCTTCCTCGACAATGGAAGGTCCCTCTGCTTTTGAGACTTTGTAAACTTGCTTCACCTTTCACTTTAAAGTTCATGCATGTTATTTTTCATCCAACGATGATCAGTCCTTGCACTGAGATCTGACACCTGAGATCTATTCACCTTCTGTGCTTTCCTTCATGAGATTTGATCTCTGCAAAACTTTCTTGCATTTGTCTCTATTGTTCTTGCCATCAATGAAAAGAATATATGCTACCTGTAAAACATGCTAACAATATCCCCCTTTGTCATTGATGGCAACAAAGGAATCTAGACCTTTTCTCCCCCTTTGACATCAATGTTAAAGAAAAAACGCTCCCCCTGAGTTGTTGCAGTATTTTTCTGGAGGTATCAGATATTCAACCAATACATAATTCCTGTGACAGAATGGACTCTCTTAGGTGAGAGTAGGGATGACACCCAGCTTCTGATGAATATATTCAAACTTTTTCTTGGCCAGGGGTTTAGTAAATATTTTTGCAATTTGCTCTGTGGAGGGAATATAATTCAGTTGAATAGCTCTGTTTGTAAACTGCTCTTTGATAAAATGATACTTTATTGTGATATGTTTCATATTTGAATGGAGAATAGGATTCTTTGAAACACTAATGGAACTATTGTTATCACAGTGAAGTGGAATTGGATCAACATAAGTTACCTTCAAATCTGCAAGCGTTTATAACATCCATAAAATCTGAGTGCAACAAGTAGCAGTAGCAATGTACTCTGCCTCTATAGTTGATAATGAGATAGTTCCCTGCTTTTTACTAAGCCAATATACTAACGAATCACCTAAGAAGAATGCACCTCCACTGGTGCTCTTTATCTCATCCAAACAGTTTTCCCAATCATCATCTGAATATGCAGTTAATTGTAAGTTTTGATTTCTAGGATACCAAAGACCATAAGTCATTGTACCCTTCAAATATTTGAAGATCCTCTTGACAGCTGCTAAATGATTTTGTTTAGGGGTATATTAACAACAACCTACCATTCCAACAACCTACATTATATCAAGATGGGATGATGTGATGTACATAATATTGCTTATCATTGATCGATATGTTCTTTGATCAAAATCGGGTGAAATATCATCTTTACTAAGATTGCAACCAACCACCATAGGTGTACTAATAGGAGAGGAATATTCCATATGAAACCTCTTTAACATCTCTTTCAAATATTGTTCTTGAGAGATAAATATCCCTGCAAAACTCTGATTTATTTGTAAACCAAGAAAATATGACAGTTCTCCTATCATGGACATCTCAAACTCAATCTGCATTGAATTAGCAAACCACTGAAATGAAAGGTCATTAGTGCATCCAAAGATAATGTCATCTACAGAAACCACAACAACTAATAAATCATCACCTTCAAATTTTATATATAGATTGTTGTCAATGGTACCTTTCTTGAACCCTTTGTCCTGTAGAAATTTGTCCAAACTATGATACTAGGCTCGTGGTGCCTTTTTCAGTCCATACAATTCCTTTTTCAACTTACAGACATAGTTAGGATTATTTGTCAGTGAAAATACTTCAGGTTGCTCCATGTATACTTCTTCTTCTAGGTCTCCATTAAGAAAAGCTGACTTAACATCCATCTGATATACTTTAAAGTGCTTATTACATGCATAGGCTAGAACCATTCTAATGGCTTCCAATCTTGCCACTGGTGCAAAAGTTTCATCAAAATCTTGTCCTTCAACTTGTCCATGCCCCTTACAGACCAATCTAGCTTTATTCTTGAAAATTTTTCCTTGTTCATTTATTTTATTCTTAAACACCCATTTGGAGCCAATTACATTCTTATCTACAGGTCTAGGAACAAGCTCCCAAGTATTGTTCTTCTCAATCAGATCTAGTTCCTCATTCATTGATTTTAACCAATTTGCATCTTTAATGGATTCATTGAAGTTCTTAGGTTCCACCATGGATATGAACTCTATATGTGATTGCTCAATGTTTTTTATTATCCTTCTCCTGGTTTGTACACCTTTGTCTTTCTCTCTAATTATCTGACTTGTAGGATGATTCTTTCCTAGTTCATAAGGTGTTTTGTCACTGTATGGTCTGAAATGAGATTTGCTAAGAATATTAATTGTTGTGTGTATTAAGTCTACCCAATAGGTTTGACCAATGTTCTTCGCATTCATAATTGACCTGGCCATTTGTTGAATTGTCCTATTTTGCCTCTCAACTACTCCATTTTGTTGTGGGTTTCCTAGGATTCTGTATTCTCTCTTGATCCCATGTTTATCACATAATTCCTTGAACTCACTTGACATAAATTATCCTCCTCTGTCTGATCTTTCTTACTTTAACCTCGTTCTTGTTTGATTCTCAGTTAAAGCCTTAAATATTTTAAATTTCTCAAATGCTTCAGCTTTTTCTTTGAGAAAAGCAAACCAAGTAAGTCTGGAGTAATCATCAATGATCAGCATAAAGTAGTTTTCCTTACCTGTGCCTTCATGTCTTGATGGTCCACATAAATCCATATGAACTAATTGGAGTGGTTTCTCTGTTGAAGTAGATCTCTTGGATTTAAAATGTGTCCTGGTTAGCTTTCCTACTTGGCAGGTGGTTTACACATAGAGTCTTGTGGCTTTGATATCCTTGGAAGATCTCTTACTGCCTCAAGATTTTTGAGCTTGATTAAGTGGTCAAATTTTAGATGTCCAAGTCTCCTATGCCATAACCATCTTTCATCATGTTTTCCTAGATGACACTCTTATTTATCTTCTTTCAACACATATACATTATTTTGTGTCCTTGTGCCTCTAGCCACCACTTCTCCTAAGTTTACAGACTTTATCTTACAATCCTTGGAAGTGAACACCACTTGACATCCTCTGTCACACATTTGTCTTACATTGAGCAAATTATATTTCAGCCCACATACAAGTAGAACATCCTAGGCTTTTCCTCTTCCATTACTTAAACTCACCATCCCTTTACCCTTGATTTTAACTGGAGCATCATTTCCAAAGGTTATGTTTCCTGATTTTCTTTCACTTAGAGATAGAAACTTGCCTTTGTCTCCCGTCATATGTTTGGAGCAACCACTGTCAATATACCAGGGGTTATTTTGTCTTTGAGCTGACAGCACTAGTCCACACTTGTCATTTTCTTTCTTCTTCCAAATCTTGAAATTTTCAGAAGAAGGATTCTAATCTAGTTCATTGTTCCTTAAGCGATAGTTTGTAGCTTTAGTCCATAATTATGGCAGGTGTAACATTCTGGTTCATTGAATAAAGGATCATAACGATTTTTATGCTTAACCTGTGTCATTTTCCTAGCCACCACATGATTTTTAGTATGTGGTTGTTTGTTACTTGGTTGTCTCATTCTTTGTTGCGACAGATTTCTATTCCTTGAGTGTCTTGATTTCTCATATCTAAATTTTAAGGAGCAGTTTACAACTTTATGACTAAAGTTAGAACAGTAAAAACAATATCCATAGGAAAATCCTTTGTACATGGAAAATGATTGTCTTCTTTGAGCAGGTTGATTTCTTCCATGTTGATGATTTCTTTGAGCAAAGGGTATATTATTTCTTAGTTCTACAGTTTCAGTTCTGGTACTTCTTCCTTAGCTCCTCCTTGTTGGTTGATTATCTTCCTTTGTTTCTCCATATTTATTGTTGTCAATACATTTATATTTGACAAACTTAATGGATTCTTTGTTGCTTGGCTTACCATTATTTGATTCTTCTTCATAACCCAAACCAGTTTTCAAATTTGGATTCCTTTGTTGGTTCAAAATGGTGGCTAATCCTTCTGAGGCTTTAATGCTTGGAATATTTTGGAGATATAATGCTTTAAACTTCTCCATTTATTTTCTTATTTTTACTACCTCTTCTTCCAAGGCTTCACATCTTACCTTTTTTTTTTATAACTGTTGTTTCATAATGTCTTCTATTTTCTTTTCCTCTTCTAATTCTACTTTCACCAGGGCAAAGTATTCATTAGGTTTTTTACTATCTTTCTCAAACTGTATCAGCAATTATTTTTGCTTCTTCTTCTTGAGTCTGAGTCTATCAATTTCTTCTAGAGAACTGATCAGTTCTCCTTCCAAGTCAACCACATATTCTTCATCATCAACATCGCTTCTTGTGATCTTATTATCATAATCCTCTTTGGCCATTAGCATAAAGTCATTAATCTTATCTTCACAAGAAGAGTCATTATCTGTGTCTCCTGAAGAGTCATCATTGTTTACACATAAGCTTTTCTTTTTACCAAATCTCTTGAATTTGTACTTCTCTTCACCTTCAGAGTTTTGACCCTTCTTCTTGTGTGGACACTTAGATGCAAAGTGACCTATCCTTCCATAGTTAAAAAATTTTAAGGGCATCTTTCATTGGTACTTGCCTGATCCTTTCTCTAGTCTTCTCACAAATTTTGCTTCAATTTCATCAGGCTCAGAATCCTCATTTTTATATGCTTTAAATGATGTTTCTCTAGAGGTGGGTTTATCTTTAACTATCATCATTTCATATGCAATCAACATTCTTAGAAGTTGATTAAAATCCAAGGATTTTAGATCATTAAGTTCGTCTATAGTAGAGACCATCATAACTGCTAATGAGTTTGTCCCACATTTCTTTGGCAGTTTCTAAGTTCATAACTTTTACAAATTCTTCTTCTGTAAGCCCACTCAGAATAGGATTCATATCCTTAGCATTGAAGCTCAATTCTAGCTTGTCATACTTATTATCTAGTACAACTGGCTTTACATAACCAGTCTCTACCACATCGCAGACATCTGCACCTAGGTCCATTATGTAGGTTCTCATCCTAACTTTCCAGAAGGCAAAGTTTGGTCCATTGAACAGGGGGGGATTATTGGTTGAATTTCCTTCATGGCTTGACATGTTTAATCTTCTTGATCTACCTTTAGATAAAAGGAACCAACTCTGATACCAATTGTTGAACAATTGAGAGGGGGGGTGAATCAGTTGTTACTGTGCTTAAAATATTATGCCCATTTTAAACTCTTCACAGAATACTCAATGACGATCACAATGATGCAGAGAAGTAAGCAATATAATATTAAACATAAAACACACACGTGAAATATATAGAAACATATATTTTCTGAGGAAACCCATAAAGGGAAAAACCTCTTCTTCTGTATATGATAAGCAATCTTTATTTTCTTTAAATTATCATACTTGTGAGCTCCAACTCCTCTTGAGGCTACAACCTCTGCTTTGCAAGATGCAACTTGATAAGAGCACCAACTCTCTATTTTCTCTAGCACCTACTAGAAGGAAGCACCAACTTCCTGGTTTCTCTAGCACCCACTAGAAGGAAGCACCAATTCTCTAAATGTTCCAACACCAACTAGATGGAAGCACCAACTTCCAGTCACACAGGCACTAACTTGTATAACAGAGAACAACAGTTCTCCCTTGCACCACCTTGCCACCCTAGTTTTTCTTGCTGCAACCAGATGGAAGATACAACTCCCTATGTTCAAGCACCCACTGAAACTCTGAGGACAACAGTCCTCCCTAGCACCTCTGATCCGGATTATTTTCGGCACGAAATGAGATCGGAGATATAATAAAGAAATGCACAAAGATATCATAGATATTCAATAATATATCAGAAATGTATCAGAGATGAAACCATAAACACGGATATACAGTAATACACAATTTCTATTAATGAAATAAATGTACAGAGACTATAAAAATACAGAGTGAAAGACTTGCTAGAATGGTGGCAGCTTATCTCTGAGAAGAGATGTGATGGCTACTCGCATTCGCAAGAAGATGATTACAATGAGGCTCTAAAGGAATTTTTACAATAAACAGGAATGTTAAAAACCCTAGACATCCAAAAACCTAACCCTAGGAGATGAAGCGCCAAAAGTCATGTGGGCCCCGTTTGGGTAAGTTAGTACATCAACTTCCCGGGGTTGTAACTTTTGCATACGATCTCTGTTTTAGGCATATCATAGCTCGTTGGAAAGGTATCATCGAGGAGATTCATTTTGGGGTCTAAATAATTCCTTTGGATATCATTGAGAACCTCTATCTCAAAAAACCTTCATTTAGGCCCTCAAAATGGCCCTGGAAGTTAAAACCTGCTAAAAATAGTAAATTGCCAAAATTGCCAGAAACTTTTTTTGAGCTAGTCGGGAAAGGTGGGTGGCCACCGATATCCACTTGGATAACCTCCCTACCACCCTGAAATATAAATCTTTTCTTGCTTGAATCTATTACAATGATACAATATTCATCAATGGCTTACTAGTCTCATCATTGTTCTGATACACTGCTCTGCTCTGCCTACTTCAGTGTCCTCCTCCTCGCATCTTCATAAGCTTTATGTTCCTTTGTTCTATCTTTGCATGCGCACCTCAAATTTTTATTCCTCTCTCGTATATGCATTTATGTTCTATGCAATACTCTTCTTCTGTACGATTCAGTAGTTGTACACAACCTAACTTTACCCGCATGAATAACTCTCTGCATAAACCTTATCTTCTCTGTTCTGCGTATATTTATGATCCCAAAACCTCTGCCAGATCATACATCCAACTCTTCATCTCCTCTAGAGATTATGCTCATTCTATTCTTCATTCATGGTCATTATGCTTAGACTGTCCATCATTAGTGGTCGTTATGTTGATGTTCTTTAGCTTCTCTGGCAGTTCCCTTCCTCGACTCATTTCCAACTGTCAAGGGTCTCTATGATGGTTTTGCATTCCACTGACAATTAACTTGAGACTCTTAAGATTCTCTGGCAATCACCCTGAGATTCTTCGAATTCTATGGTAGAATAAATCAGTCATTTATTGCAGTTACTGAGAGTACCTCCCTATGCTCATGCCTTTGGCAATTATTCTTTTCTTGAGAAAACTCCATAGTGGGCGTTAGCTTTTCTGTCTAAGCAACTTCCTTTCACATGACCATCGACAGTGATTGTATGCCTAACTAATAGTGATTTCACGATTTCTCATTTGGGTGATCGACTGCGAGTCACCACGTTTTTCCAAACTCACGAAACTCCTAAATGGAGCCAGGCACCACTAGCTCCTTCCTCAATCTTCCGCTGATTAGAGCTTTCGATGTGACCGTGGGCCAAATATTTCGAGCACTTTACAATTTTTTGTTTTGCGAATTTGCATCTCGTCTCCCTGGATAATCAACGGTCCAGATCTCTCCTCCATCCAACGGCTCAGATCAAGTCCTGATTTCATGTTTCACAACTTTCTGCTGTGAGTCTCTTCGAATCTCTCAACTCGTGAAACTTCGAAGTACTCTATATCGGATTAACGGTCCAAATATTTCCCTTTGATCGATGGTTGCGATCAAATATCATGAACTCAGACTTCATATCAGATCAACGGTCCATATCCTCGGTGATCCGATGGCTCATATTATTTCGCAAATTCACATATCGCGAGTTCCTATAACTCTCATTAATCCTTCCTTTATTTTTTCCCAGAGTTGACAATCCACTGACGCGTGTCCTCTTTAATCCAATGGCTATCCTCCTCTCTGGGACTTTGGGTATTTGGGTGAGTACTGGTGGTAAAACTCTCGAAGAAAAACTCTCGGAGTGACGTAACTCTTGCATCACTCAATGATGTGTCATGAGTTGAGCAGCTACCACGTGTCACTTGGATTTTTGATTTCCATGTACCTAAAATGTTGAATCAACTTGATACTTGTCATTGTATGATTGCACCATGTGCCCCTGCTGACGTATTCTGCCACCTGTCCTTACTGACATGTACTTATTGAATCAACGGTCCTCATTCTCCCTTTGATCGACGGTTGTTATCAAATCGTGACTTCGCATGTCGGGTGTTTGAACATGAGCCAACCCTGACTCTTCCAACACCCAATATATTAAAATTTCTCCAGATCAACTGCCCACAACCCTCTGTGATCCAATGGTCAAGCTCTCATCGCGATTTTTCATTTTGCGACTTCAAAGGTTAGAGCACCTCTTTCCTTTGAATTTTTATTCAACGAAATTATGATCTCTCTCCACGTGTCCTCTGGATCCAATGGTTCATCTCTAATCATGGTTTTTCATTTCACGACTTCTGCGGACTGCTCGACGCAGTTCTCCCGATTCGTGATTCTACGAATCTTCTCATCTACCACCACATGTCTTCCTCGACGATGGAAGGTCCCCCTGCTTTTAGGACTTTGTAATATCACTTCACCTTTCACTTTAAAGGTCCTACACGTTCTTTCAGATCCAACGATGATCATTCCTTGCGCTTAGATCTTACACCTGAGATCTGTTCACCTTTTTCTCTTTCCTTCATGAGATTTGATCTCTGCAAAATGTTCTTACATTTGTCATTGTTTTTCTTTCCATCAATGAAAACCATATACACTACCTATAAAACATGCCAACAATATCCCCCTTTGGCATTGATGGCAACAAAGGAATCCAGACCTTTTCTCCCCCTTTGACATCAATGTCAAAGAAAACACGCTCATCCTGAGTTGTTGCAGTATTTTTCCAGAGGTATCAGATATTCAACCAATACGTACTCCCCCTGACAGAATGGACTCTCTTAGGTGAGAGTAGGGATGACACCCACCTTCTGATGAATATATTCAAAAGGTGTCTTGGCCAGGGGTTTAGTAAATATGTCTGCAATTTGTTCTGTGGAAGAAATATAATTCAGTTGAACAGCTCTGTTTGTAACTTGCTCTTTGAGAAAATGATATTTTATTGGGATATGTTTCATATTTGAATGGAGAACATGATTCTTTGAGACACTAATGGAACTGGTGTTATCACAGTGAAGTGGAATTGGATCAGCATAAGTTACCTTCAAATCTGCAAGTGTTTGTAACATCCATAAAATATGAGTGCAGCAAGTAGCAACAGCAATGTACTCTACCTCTGTAGTTGATAATGAGATATTTCCCTATGTTTTACTAAGCCATGATACTAACGAAACACCTAAGAAGAATGCACCTCCACTGGTGCTCTTTCTCTCATCCAAACAGTTTGTCCAATCATCATCTGAATATGCAGTTAATTGTAAGTTTTGATTTCTAGGATACCAAAGACAATAAGTCATTGTACCCTTCAAATATTTGAATATCCTCTTGACAGATGCTAAACGACTTTGTTTAGGGGCAGACTGATAATGACCTACCATTCCAACAGCCTGCATTATATCAGTACGGGATGTTGTGATGTACATAATATTGCCTATCATTGATTGATATGTTCTTTGATCAACATTGGGTGAAAGAACATATTTACTGAGCTTGCAACCAACCACCATAGGTGTACTAACAGGAGAGGAATATTCCATATGAAACCTATTTAACATCTCTTTCAAATATTGTTCTTGAGAGATAAATATCCCTGGAGAACTATGATTTATTCATAAACCAAGAAAATATGACAGTTCTCCTATCATGGACATCTCAAACTCAGTCTGCATTGAATTAGCAAACCACTGAACTGAAAGGTCATTAGTGCATCCAAAGATAATGCCATCTGCATAAACCACAAAAACTAATAAATCATCACCTTCAGATTATATATATATATTGTTGTCAACAGTACCTTTCTTGAACCCTTTGTCCTGTAGAAATTTTTCCAGTCTAAGATACCAGGCTCATGGTGCCTTTTTCAGTCCATACAATGCCTTTTTCAACTTAGAAACATAGTTAGGATTATCTATGAGTGAAAATCCTTTAGGTTGCTCCATGTATACTTCTTCTTCTAGGTCTCCATTAAGAAAAGTTGACTTAACGTCCATCTTATATACTTTAAAGTTCTTATGACATGCATATGCTAGAACCATTCTAATGGCTTCCAATCTTGCCACTGGTGCAAGAGGTTCATCAAAATCTTGTCCTTCAACTTGTGCATACCCCTTGCAGACCAATCTGGCTTTATTCTTGACAATTTTTCCTTGTTCATTTATTTTATTCTTAAACACCCATTTGGAGCCAATTACATTCTTATTTGCAAGTCTAGGAACAAGCTCCCAAGTATTGTTCTTCTCAATTTGATCCAGTTCCCCATTCATTGATTTTAACCAATTTGCATCTTCAATGGATTCATTGAATTTCTTGGGTTCCACCATGGATATGAAGGCTATGTGTGGTTGTTCGGTTTTTATTATTATCCTTCTCCTGGTTTGTACATCTTTGTCTTTCTCTCCAATTATCTAACTTGTAGGATGATTCTTTTGATTAATTCTTGAGGAAGGATTTGATGTTGTCTGTTGATTTGAGTCTGCCTGATTATTTGCATATTCATTTGACTCAGATTCTTCTTGTTCTGATTCTTGGACCTGTTCAGCTTCAACTTCAACTAGATCCTATGTTGTTGATTCAGTATTACTCACCTCTCTTACTGGGACTCCTTCATCAACTTTTATGTAAATACACTCAACAAATTTATGCATCCTCTTATTATAGCATTTGTATCCTTTATTGTTTGTATCATACCCTACGAAGATGCCTTCATCATCCCTATCATCATACTTTCCAAGGTTTTCATTATTATTCTTTATGTACCACTTACTCCCAAAGACTTTGAAGTGTTTGATTGTAGCAGGTCTTCCATGCCATAGTTCATAACATGTCTTGTCACTATGTGGTCTAATATGATATTTGTTAAGAATATTAATTGGTGTATGTATTACTTCTACCCAATAGGTTTGACCAATGTTCTTCTCATTCATCATTGACCTAGCCATTTGTTGAACTGTCATGTTTTGCCTCTCAACTACTCCATTTTGTTGTGGGTTTCCTGGGATTGTGTATTCTCTCTTGATCTCATCTTTATCACAGAATTCCTTGAAATCACTTGACATAAATTATCCTCCTCTATCTGATCTTACTTCTTTTAACCTCTTGCCTATTTGATTCTCAGTTAAAGCCTTAAATATTTTAAATTTCTCAAATGCTTCATCTTTTTCTTTGAGAAAAGCAACCCAAGTAAGTCTTGAGTAATCATCAATGATCATCATAAAGTAGTTTTCCTTACCTGTGCCTTCATGTCTTGATGGTCCACATAAATCCATATGAACTAATTGGAGTAGTTTCTCTATTGAAGTAGATATCTTGGATTTAAACTGTGTCCTGGTTAGCTTTCCTACTTGGCAGGGTTTACACACAGAGTCTTGTGGCTTTGATATTCATGGAAGATATTTTACTGCCTCAAGATTTTTTATCTTGATTAAGTGGTCAAAGTTTATATGTCCAAGTCTCCTATGCCATAACCAGCTTTCATCGTGTTTTCTTATATGACACTCTTATTTATTATATTTCATCACACAAACATTATTTTCTGTCCTTATGCCTCTAGCCACCACTTGTCCTGAGTTTACAGACTTGATCTTACAGTCCTTGGAAGTGAACACCACTTGACATCCTCTTTCACACCTTTGACTTACACTGAGAAAATTATGTTTCATCCCATCTACAGCAGAACATCCTGAGCTTTTCCTTTTACATTACTTAAAATCACCATCCCTTTACCCTTGATTTTACCTGGAGCATCATTTCCAAAGGCTATGTTTCCTGATTTTCTTTCACTTAGAGATAGAAACTTACCTTTGTCTCCCATCATATGTTTGGAGCAACCACTGTCAATATACCAGGGATTCTTTTGTCTTTGAGCTGACATCACTATTCCACACTTGTCATTTTCTTTCTTCTTCCAAACCTAGACATTTTTAGTAGAAGGATTCAAATTTGGTTCATAGTTCCTTAAGCGACAGTTTGTAGCTTTATGTCCATAATTATGGCAGGTGTAACATTCTAGTTCATTGAATAAAGGATCATAACAATTGTTATGCTTAACCTGTGGCATTTTCCCAACCATCACATGAGTTTTAGTATGTGGTTGTTTGTTACTTGGTTGTCTCATTCTTTTTTGCGATGGATATCTATTCCTTGAGTGTCCTGAATTCTCATATCTAAATTTTAAGGAGCAGTTTACAAATTTGTGACCAAAGTTAGAACAGTCAAAACAATATCCATAGAAAAATCCTTTGTACATGGAAAATGATTGTCTTCATTGAGCAGGTCGATTTCTTCCATGTTGATGATTTCTTTGAGAAGAGGGTATATTATTTCTTTGTTCTATAGTTTCAGTTCTGGTACTTCTTCCTTCGCTCTTCCTCGGTGGTTGATTATCTTCCTTTGTTTCTCCATATTTATTGTTGTCAATGCATTTATATTTGACAAACTTAATGGATTCTTTGTTGCTTGGCTTACCATTATTTGATCCGTCTTCATAACCCAAACCGATTTTCAAATTTGGATTCCTTTGTTGATTCAGAATGGTGGCTAATCCTTCTGAGGCTTTAATGCTTGGAATATTTTGGATATATAATGCTTTAAACTTCTCCATTTCTTTTCTGATTTTTACTACCTCTTCTTCCAAGGCTTCACACCTTACCTTCTTTTCTGATAACCGTTGTTTCATAATGTCTTCTATTTTTTTTTCCTCTTCTAATTCTACTTTCAGCAGGGCAAAGTCTTCATCGGGTTTTTTACTGTCTTTCTCAAACTATATCAACAATTATTTTTGCTTCTTCTTCTTGAGTCTGAGTCTAGAAATTTCTTCTGGAGCACTGATCAGATCTCCTTCCAAGTCAACCACAACTTCTTCATCATCAACATCACTTCTTGTGATTTTATTATCATAATCTTCTTTGGCCATTAGCATAAAGTCATTAATCTTATCTTCACAAGAAGAGTCATTATATGTGTCTCCTGAAGAGTCATCATTGTTTACACATAAGCTTTTCTTTTTACCAAATCTCTTGATTTTGTACTTCTCTTCACCTTCAAAGTTCGGGTCCTTCTTCTTGTGTGGACACTTAGATGCAAAGTGACCTATCCTTCCACAGTTAAAACATTTGAAGGGCATATTTCCTTGGTACTTGTCTAATCCTTTCTTTAGTCTTCTCATAAATGTTTCTTCAATTTCATCAGGCTCAGAATCCTCATTCTTATCTGCTTTAAATGATGCTTCTCTAGAGGTGGGTTTATATTTAACTATCCTCATTTCATATGCAGTCAACATTCCTAGAAGTTGATTAAAAGCCAAGGATTTTAGATCATTAAGTTATTCTATAGTAGAGACCTTCGAGTTGAACTTATCTGGCAGAGATATCAAAATATTATGAACTAAAGAGGGTTCCTCAATTTTTTCACCAAGTGCTTTCATTGCAGTTACTAGTTATTCAACTCTCAGAAAGTACTTTCCAACAGTTTCATCCTCTTTCATCTTTAGCTGCCTAAATTGTGCTCTGTAGGTTTGAAGCTTGGCATCCTTTACCTTCTCATTACCTTCATAACTGCTAATGAGTTTGTCCCACATTTCTTTGTCAGTTTCTAAGTTCATAACTTTTACAAATATATCTTTTGCAAGCCCACTCAGAATAGCATTCATAGCCTTAGCGTTGAAGTTGAATTCCATCTTGTCATCCTTATTAGCTAGTACAACTGGCTTTACATAACCAGTCTCTACCACATCGCAAACATCTACACCTAGGGCCATTATGTAGGTTCTCATCCTAACTTTCCAGAAGGCAAAGTTTGTTCCATTGAGCAGGGGGGGATTATTGGTTGAATTTCCTTCATGGCTTGACATGTTTAAGCTTCCTGATCTACCTTTAGATAAAAGGAATTGACTCTGATACCAATTGTTGAACAAATGAGAGGAGGGGTGAATTAGTTATTATTGTTCTTAAACAATTATGCCCATTTTAAAATCTTCACAGAATACTCAATGACAATTACAATGATGCAGAGAAGTAAGCAATAGAATATTAAACATCAATCACATGCATGAAATATACAGAGACAGATATTTTCTGAGGAAATTCATAAATCCAAAAAACTCTTCTTCTTTATATGATAATTAATCTTTATTTTCTTTACATTATCATACTTGTGAGCTCCAACTCCTCTTGAGGCTACAACCTCTATTTTGCAAGCTGCAACTTGCTGAGAGCACCAACTTTCTATTTTCTCTAGCACCTACTAGAAGGAAGCACAAACTTCCTAGTTTCTCTAGCACCCACTAGAAGGAAGCACCAACTCTCTAATTTTTCCATCACAAACTGGATGGAAGCACCAACTTCCAGTCACACAGGCACCAATTTGTATAACAGAGAACAACAGTTCTCCCTTGCACCACCTTGCCACCTTGGTTTTTCTCGCTGCAGCCAGATGGAATCTACAACTCCTTGTTTTCAAGCACCCACTTGAAACTCTGAGGACAAAATTCCTCCCTAGCACCTCCCTACCACCCTGAAATATAAGTATTTTCTTGCTTGAATCTATTACAGTGATACAATATTCATCAATGGCTTACTAGTCTCATCACTGTTCTGATACACTTCTCTACTCTGCCTGCTTCAGTGTCCTCCTCCTCGCATCTTCATAATCTTTTTTTTCTTCTGCTCTATCTATACATCCACACCTCATTTTTTTCTTCCTCTCTCAGATATGCATTTATGTTCTATGCGATACTCTTCTTCTGTATGATTCAGTAGCTGTACACAGCCCACCTTTACCTGCATGAATAACTCTCTGCAGCAACCTTCCCTTCTTTGTTCTGCGTATATTTATGATCCAAAAACCTCTGCCAAATCATACAGCTAACTCTTTGTCTCCTCTAGCAATTACGCTCAGTCTGTTCTTCATTCATGGCCATTATGCTCAGACTGTACATCATTAGTGGTCGTTATGCTGATGTTCTTTAGCTTCTCTAGAAGTTCCCTTCTTTGACTCCTTTCCATCTGTCAAGGGTCTCTATGATGGTTCTGCATTCCACTAGCAGTTACCTTGAGACTCTTAATCTTCTATGGCAATCACCCTGAGATTCTTCGAATTCTCTGGTAGAAGTAATCGGTCATTTTGTGCAGTTACTGAGAGTACCTCCCTGCGCTCATGTCTTTTGCACTTATTCTTTTCTTGAGAAAACTCCATAGTGGTCATTACCTTTTATGGCTAAGGCCCTTCCTTTAACATGACCATCAACAGTGATTGTATGCCTAACTAATAGTCATTTCGTGATTTTTCGTTTTGGGTGATCAACTGCAAATCACCACGTTTTTCCAAACTCGCAAAACTCTGAAATGGAGCCTAGCACCACTAGCTCCTTCCTCAATCTTCCACTGATTAGACCTTTCGATGTGACTGTGGGCCAAATCTTTCGAGCGCTTTGCAATTTCACGTTTCGTGACTTTTCGTCTCGTCTCCCTGGACAATCAACGGTCCGGATCTCTCCTCCATCCGACGGCTCATATCAAGTCGTGATTTCACGTTTCGGGACTTTCTGTTGTGAGTTGCTTCGAATAGCTCAACTTGCAAAACTCTGAAGTACTCCATATCATATTAACGATCTAGATATTTCCCTTTGATCGATGGCTGTGATCAAATATTGCAAACTCGGACTTCATATCATATCAACGGTCCATATCCTCGGTGATCCGATGACTCATATCATTTCGTGAATTCGCATATCGCGAGTTCCTATAACTCTCATTCATCCTTCCTTTTCTTTTTCCCAGAGTTGACAATCTACTAATGTGTGTCCTCTTTAATCCAATGGCTATCCTCCACTCTGGAACTTTGGCCTTCGAAACTTCGGGTATTTGGGTGAGTACTGGTGGTAAAACTCCCAAAGCAAAACTCCTGTAGTGACCTTCATATAATATATTTCTACTCCACATTGACTAGTTGGGATTGTGACAAATGTTATTTCATGGTGTTAATGCAAGTGACACTTTCATGACACTTGCAACACTTAGGGTGAGGTACTTACGTGTATCATTTTGGTGTGTAACACCAGTGGTTCAAGATTATGTTGGACAAATTGATGTTTTAGATCCAAGACATCAACACGGAGAATGGTTTATTGTTGGACTCCTACCACACATTCGAGTTTTTCTCACTGAGCAAAAGGTAATGACCCAGGAAGAGGCTGTGGAAATTGCAATGCACTTAGAATATACGCCAATAGGTGACAAGACGTCGGCAGGGATTGCGTAGGTACAATCTCAACTCACAAACCTTACCATGAAACTATAAGATATAGCAAAGGCTAAGGTAGTGCATGAGAATGTTTGGTGTACCCTATGCCACATCGAATTTCACCATAGGAATGAGTGTCTTATGTTGGAAAGTTACACGATGATGGGTGTTCCAAATTAGTTTCCAGTAGGACTATAGACTAAGTGGTGTGACATATATAGACAATGGGGTCATATACCTCCCCGTTGTCCAACACTGCAAAAGTATAAAAATACCATGCACACTCCCTTCTATAAAAATCCATGGGGCATGATTCAAACAATTGTTGATCATTACAGCTCATGCAAGAGCACATTGCAAATGCTTTTTTAGTCCAAGAACAATAGAAGGGTGGAGACCGTAGAGGATTTGGGAGAGAAGGATACCAGGAAGGTTGGCGAGGAGGATATGGAAGAGGAAGAGGAAGAGGATATGGTGGTGGCAGAGGAAGACCACCTACCTGTTTTAACTATGGAGAGATAGGCCACTTGTCGCTATTCAACACCAATCTACATGGACTATGTGGATCAGGGATGATTTTAGGGCATAAATTTCACTTGTGGGCTAATTTTCCATGGTTTTTCCAAAAACGAGATTCGCTATTTTAAAAATGATTTGCCCAAATTCTATAGGATAAAATTATTTTACCTTAAAAATCACCAAAATTTTATAAAAATTATATAAAATACTTAGAAATTTGAATATTTTTAAAAAACTATTGCCAAACATTTATAGTTGACATATGAAGGATTAGTAATATTCGCCAAGGTTTCTACATTTTAAAATAAATTTCCATCCTTAAAATCATCCCTGATGTGGATATTGCCACAATGCAAACCATGTCACAGAGGATTGCCCAAATATATTGGCCAAGTGGAAAGAAAAGAAGGGACATCGTAATATGGAGATAGTTGAGCAGTGTGGAGGTTAAGCATCTGAAAGAAAAAGTGGATGTATTGGTGGTAACTCGAGGAGGCATTATATGGGCATCAACTTGGAATGAGGAGAAAGTTCAGGTTAGAGTGTAGAAGGAAATATCAGAAAAGTAGCACAAGCACCTCCTAAGTTTGATGTCACGTAGTAAACTCAATTCATGCGCGATGCACAGAGGGTGATAGAAGAGGAAAACACACATAGAGAATTGAAGTGCACAGTGCATAGGGCATTGGAAGAATATTGTGCATGCAAAGAATTGCAATGCACGGTGCAGAAGTGTAACACACACTGCCACCCACAGGCCGAGGTATGCTACCGTCAAGCCCACCCTTGGAATTATTTCTCTTATCAATACCTTTTTCAATTAATAAGGACGCATAAAAGAAAAGATCTAACGACATGCACAATAATAACCATCAAGCATGCATATTCTAAAGATTCAATTAGACGATAAATACATACACAACGGAATACATTCACATATAGATAAATAATACCATAACAAAGAGAACTTATTTTTATAAAAGAAGACACCAATTGGTTGCATACCAAGGACGTTCCACCCAACCGTAGACACTATAGCTCCAAATATCAATAGTAGTGTCACCCCTGAGCCAGGGCTATGAATCCACAAGGAGGGTTTTAGAGTGTTACTTGGCTTCCCGAACCAGTCATCACTCAAGCTCTCACAGGATTTTCCGGCACTCACAAAAATCCAAGTACCCAACTCTCTTCTACCCAGCTTGCACCACCCAAGATAATGGACCTCCACCCTTCTCTTCCACGCAGTCCCTTAGGCAGTTCCTCTCCTTCCAGGACTCCAATGCAACCGGTCCAGAATCTCAATGTTGGAACTCTTAGGACTCACAACTGTGAACAAAGTGGGACACTAGCCAACTCATCTCAGACATGAAAGCCTCAAGTCATGGTTGGATTACATCAGTGACATCTACATCCAATGATACCATGGATGCTCTTCAATAGTTCATTTTCCTTTCCCAAGCCAAGACACGGATGAGGAAGATGAACGGGTGACAGAAATGAATCGAGTGATATCTCCACCCAAGGTGTGAAAACAATGAACAATCAGTGAATGAATGCATGAGGAAAATAATGGAATGAAAGGAGAAGTGAAGAAGCGAACAAGCCAATAGCCAACCCCCCAACAGACCAGGGGCATGTTTAAGTATTTCGTGGGGAATCAAGAACCTCCTGGCCTCCCCCAAGAAGCTCACGTAATTAATCCACTCCCTTATACTAAAAGGGTAATTAAAATAGGAAATAACATTTATCCCCTCAAGCCCCCTCTCTTGTGGAATCATGGCCCCCTATAACTCTAGTCCTTGTCCATCTAGAAGCCAGCAATGTATTTATTATTAATAATGATCCAAACATTACATTTCTTGGGCACACTGGCCTTTTAATAATTGTTTGGGCACTCTAGCCTCTCAGCATTTTAACAATACATTATTTAAAATGGGGGTTCAAAACCCGGGGTGTTACATCCCCTCCCTCTTATTTTGGCACTGTCCTCAGTGCATATACAAAATAGAGATCAAAATATCAAAATGTATTCAAAAATCTGTGGGTACTCTTTCTGCATGGAATCTCCATGCTCCCAGGTAGCATCTTCAGGACCGTAGCAGGTGCACTAAACTTCTACCAACTCTATAACTCGATTCCAGAGAATTTTGACCTTTCTGTCCAATACCCGCACTGGATGAACCTGAAAGTCTCCCTCTATCTCTACCTTAATAAGATGCCAATCAATAATATGGGTAGGATCATGTACATATTTCTTTAGTAAAGAGACATTAAATACATTATGCACATTCATGGAAGCAAGAAATGCAAGCATGTATGCAACTGGCCATATTTTGTCCAATATTTCAAACGGACCACAGAATCTGGCTGCCATGTTTGTACAACTACCCAATTTCAAGGAGATTTTCTCTTCACTTTCAAAAGTACATGCTCCCCTACTTTAAATTATCTAGTTTTCCTATTCTTATCTGCATAAACTTTTTGTCTATCCTGAGCTGCCTTCAAATTCTCCTTGATCTTAACCATCTGGTCTTCCATATCCTTGAGAAAATCTAGCCCAAGTACCACTCTATCTGTTGGGTTGTCCCAACTCACTGGAGTATTGCATTTCCTACCATTCAAGACTTCCAATGGGCTCATTCTCAATGAGGCTTGATACCCATTATTATATGCAAACTCAGCCAAGTGTAAGTAATCTTCCCACTTAGATGTCTTATCCATCACATACATTCTCAACATATCTTCAATTACTTGATTGACCCTCTTTGTTTTTCCATCTGATTGGGGATGGTATGTTGTGCTAAAGTTTAGATTTGTACCAAATCCTTTAAACAATCCCCTCCAGAAATTGGAGGTAAACTTTGTATCTCTGTCCCAGACAATTTTCCTAGGTATCCCATGCAACCTAGCAATCTCTCTCATGTAAATTTCTGCAATATTAGTTGTTGTATGGGTTGTTTTTGCTAGAACAAAATGAGCACATTTTGTTAATTTTTGAACCACCACCATGATTGAATCATGTTGTCTTGTTTTCCTAGGTAATTTAGTTATGAAATCAATGGTTATCACCTCCCATTTCTTCTCTGGGATTGGTAATGATTGCAACAAACCCATTGGGTGCCTATGCTCAGCCTTCACCTTCAGACATTTCATACATCGAGCGGTGTAATCAGCAACACTGTTTTCATTCTCGGCCAAAAGAATTGGCTTCTTACTATTGTAATCGCTTTCTGGTAACCGGGATGTCCATCATAAGGAACATCATGCATTTCATTCAATACCAAATTCCTCTGTTCTCTGGAACTAGGAGCATAGATTCTATTCTTATGCATGAGTAATCCATCCTCTTTTATCTCGTACTCCTTTATTTTTTTTTGTATATCTCCTTGTTGTAAGATTTCCTTTACCTATAGGTAATGTTGATCTGTAACAAGATCATCTAAAATTCTTCTCTTCAAGTCTGACTGATGCATACTGACAGCAGTATCATGCATGAGATGCACTCTTCTACTAAGTGCATTGGCAAATTTATTCTCTTTTCCTTTGACATGCTTGATATCGAGGTCATATTCACTTAAAAGTTCTAGCCATATTGTTTTTCTGGCATTCAAGGTTGGCTATTCGAAAATATACTTCAAGCCAATGTGGTTTGTCCTTAATTTGAATCTCTTCCCCATGAGATAATGCCTCCACATCCTCAAGGCATGGACAATGGTAGCAAGCTCCAATTCATGTGTGGCATAGTTCCTCTCATGTTCCTTAATATTTATGGACTCATAACCAATGACATGTCCATTTTGTATGAGGAATCCGCCAAGTCCTTCCTTACATGCATCTGTACATACCACAAAACTTTCATTTGGGTCAACAATCTTTAACACGGGTGCACTAGTAAGTAATTCCTTCAACAAATGAAAATGTTCTTAACACTTAGGTGTCCATTCAAATTTAGTTCCCTTATTTTTCAAAGAAGTGATGGGATGAGAAATCTTAGAGAACCCTGCTATGAACCTTCTATAGTAACCATCTAATCGTATAAAATATATGACTTCTGACACATTTCTGGGTGTTGGCAATCCTCTAATGGCTTCAATCTTCTCTGAATTCTACTACTATGCCCTGCTCTGAAATAATGTGTCCCAAGTAATGTATCTTCTTTTTATAAAAATAACACTTACTCATCTTGGCATACAATTGATGTTCTCTCAGCACTTGCATTACCAGTCTTAAGTGATTTCCATGCTCCTCCTCATACTTAGAATGGATAAGTATGTCATCCAAGAATACTATGACAAAATTATCCAAATAATTTCTGAATATGCCATTCATTAAGCACATAAATATAGCTAGTGCATTGGTCAGTACAAATGGCACCACTACAAATTCATGATGCTCATACCTGGTCCTAAAGGTTTTCCTATGAATGTCTTCTTCCTTGATCCTTACCTGATGGTATCCTGACGTCGGGTCAATATTCTAAAATATCTTTTCTCCTCTTAGCTGACCAAAGAGGTCATCAATTATGGGTAGAGGATACTTTTTCTTTATCATATACTTGTTCAGTTCTCAAAAGTCAATACGCATCCTCAAGGTTCCATCCTTCTTTTTGACAAAAAGTATTGGTGCTCCCCAAGGTGAAACACTTGGACATATGTACCCTTTCTTCAACAATTCCTCCAACTACATTTGTAATTATTTTAACTCTGGTGTGCTTATTATGTAAGGTGTTTTTGACACCGAGGAAGCTCCAAACACTAAATCAATTGAGAAATCTATCTCCCTTCTTGGTGGCAACCCTGGTATATCTTGGAATACATCTTCAAATTCCTGTAGTTCCGAGAAATCTTCAAGGCTTGGCCTCTTCGTATTTTATGTCTCTTCCACATGATATGCATTCAATTGACATCCTTTTCTAAAACATCTCTTCAGTTGTAAGGCTAAAATCTCCCTTATAGAGATGGGTTTTGGAAATCTTTTCACAATGCTCTATTTTCCATCTCCATCGAGACATGTAAATGTCTTGCTATGACAATCTAGGGCAACATGATGCTTGTCCAACCAATCCATTCTAATTAGAATATCATAATACCCCAATGGTATGATATTTAGATCAACATTTGTATTCACACCATTAAGACTTATGGAACATCCTCTGACCATATCATGGATTCTCCTTTTGGTTCCAGTGGCTAGTTGAACCAAACTTGATTTTCCAAGATTAATTTTTCCAAATATAATCTATCCACTATTTTAGGATCAATGTAACAATGAATTTCTCCTTAATCAATTAAAATAGCAACAGGTTGATTGATGATCTTACCTTCCACCTCGATCATATTGGATTAGTACTCTACTTTTTGATCATATAAGGCTTCATATATTCTTCCCATATCTTTGACTGTTATAGCCTCTTGGATGTTGTGCATAGTATTCACTGTGTACTTTATGTGTGGGCAGTCCTTGTACATGTGATCTTCTTTGCATCCCCAACATTGGATTGGTGGTATTCCCCTTTTCCCCAAGGAGTATTCTTTCTTGGATTCACCCTTAGCATACTAATCTTGATGATTTCTATTAGGCTCATTCCTAATGAAGGGAGGTTTGAATCCTTTCCTCCTCTGATCAGACTTCTCCTTCTTCTTATTCTTCCAATATTTTTGTAGGGATTCTCTACCCTAGCCTTGCTCATACAGGTATTTAGCCTTCCTTATGGCCTCATTCGAGGTCTTGGGCTCATCATACCTAATATTTTCTTTATAAAAGGATGGTATTCCACTCAAAAAACTTTGTATCTTTACCTTTTCATTGTTTATAAAGCCAACATATTTTAACAATCCCAAGAGTTTCTTCTCATACTCTGCCATAGTCATGCTTCCCAACCTGAGTTCAAAGAATTCCTGCATTTTCTTGTCAAAGAAATTCTCTGAGAGGTACTCCTTCTGAAAGTACTTCTTCAACTTCTTCCAAGTGATCCTATTCTCATTAATATGTTCAACTTGCTTCACTTGATCCCACCACATTGCAGCTTTCTCATGTAAATGGTAGGTGGAAATCCTAGATTCTAGGTTTGATGAATAGTTATGAAATTGAAAATAACTCTTGAGTCCAAGAATCCATGCTTCGGAATCATCTTCCATTTATTTTTCACCATCAAAGGGGGGTGGCTTAAGCTTCCTCAGATATCCTTGTAAACTGTCCACTTCCTGTCTCCTTCTCTGGTGCCTAACAGGAGACACCTCTGGATTGTTTATGTAATCTTTCGATGCATAAAACTTTCTTTCTGAGTAAGGAGGTGAGTGGTGTCTACGAGTTCTTCTAGCACTTCTCGAATAACTAGCTCTTCCACGATCCTCTCTTCTTTCACAAAACCTGCCCTCTTCCTCTTGTTTTGAGTTTGATCCCTTCTTCGTTTTCCTCTACAACTGATTAAATATATGCAGCACTCGAGAATTTATCTAAATTTCTCTCTCATCAGTCTCTCATTGTCTTCTTTGTAGATTTGCACTTCTATTTTTAGGCTTCTTACAGTTTCTATTAATGTTTCATGCTCTACTATTTCCTTGCATCCATTGGAATATGTCTCTGCATTACCAACTCTGGTATTCTAGCCTTCATCCTCCTTATCATGGATGAAGGCTCCCTCGCCTTCTTCCATTTATTCAATACGCATTATGAGTTGATGTGTTTAAACCCCTTAATTCTGCAAAATGTGCAAGCGACCATTCTGTTAGAATTAAGCATATGATAAACAAAATTTTCCAAACCATGTTACAAGTCCCTTTTCTTCTCAATTCATGAAGAAAATATATGTATCAATTTGCACTGTATAACACTTCCATGTTATCCCTTAGCCGATATAGAATTTAATTCTTCACATGCACTCCCTTCAAACCACTTCCCCGGGTGACCACGGCCAAATCCTTCCTGGCGCTCCGCAACTTTGGAACCTTCAGCCAAGACCAGATCAATGGTTCTCATCCTCATTCATGATCAATGATAAATATCCACTTTGGGACTTTGCACTTCAAGAGTTTGTCACTTTCGACCTCTTCTTTCCCACAGAGTACTCCATACCTGAAATTCTAGATCATACACCCTGCATCCACCTCTTCTTTCCCTCGGAGTACTCCATACCTCAAATTCTAGATCAGGCACCCTGCGTCCACCTAAAATCAATGGATCTAGTCCACTTTGGAACTTTAGCATTCAGAAGTATCAACTTCCCTCACCTTCTTCCTCCTGGAATTCTTCCACCTGGAGTTCAAAATCTGTCAACGTGTCTCCTCCTGCAAATCAACGGCTATGAATCGCTTCAAATATTCGAGCTTCAAAAGTTTCAAACTCTCCACCTTCACTTTCTCCTAGATTTCTTTCAGTCGAATTCGACGATTCGTCGACACTTGTCTCTCACAGATCAACAACTATGAATCGCTTTGGATCTTTGGGATTCAGAAGTTTCAAACTCTTCTCCTTCACTTTCTCCCAGAGTGTCGATCCTTCGAACTGCTGTGAGATCTACTGCCACATGTCTTTAGGGATAAACAATCAATATGTACTCTGGCCTTCAGGATTTCTCAACCCAATGCAAACTGTCACATCTTTTTCCTCTGGAGTGGCTAGTCTTTGGACTACATGATCTGTCACCACGTGGTGAAATACTAGTAGCGGGCACATCGCCCAATCAGGTGGGTGACATGTGTCACATTCTAACTGACATTTAAATCCTCCACAGGTTCAAAACTCACTGACACATGGCACACATCCCATGTGTCCATGCCATCCCAGCTGACATCCACGAGCCACGTCACTTCAAAATTTTGGGCTTCGAAATATTTTACGCTTGCATTCTTGGGTCCCCATAACCTCCAAGTGACATCATCATGCCCCACCACTTTGGCTCTTAGATCTTCGAGATTTTCCACACTAGAACACTTCCAATTCTCCCAAACTCTGAATTCTTGAACTAGCCAATCTGTCGACACGTGTCTCCCTTATCGGACGATCTGTATTATTTCTGGACTTCAGGATTTCAAGAGATACTGCTACAAATATCAACGGTTCTTTGTTGATTTGAGATCAACGATCCTCAAATACTTCGGGACTTCGAGTAGTTCTTTCCCTAGTGCTTCACTCTTCAAAACCTTATGGAGTTCTAAGTCTCTGAAGTGAGATATCTGGCACCACGTTTCCTTTTTTATGGATGCTCCAAATGAACTACGGGCTTCGGGCCTTTGGGATTTCTGTATTTTCGCATCCGTATTTCTCCTGAAGTGGTTATGTACCGAAGTGCAGGATCTCCTGCCACATGTCCACTTCGATAAATGGTCTGGATCTACTCCATCTCTTCGTAGTTTTGAGCTTTCGGGAGTCCTTTACTCACTCATATTCTTCTTGCTTCCTCCCGAAGTACGATATTCTTGACATGTGTCCCCTTCTTTAAGATCAACAGCCACAAGTGATTTTGGAGACTCAACTCACTCACTCTTTAATTTCCTTCCCCATCTCCGCAAGGTGAATATGCTCATCCATAGTGGGATCAATATCCATCGTTGATCTGTTGATCTAGCAAGATCAATGATCCTGAGTGATTACGGGTTCACAACTTGCAGAAACTTTAATTTCCTTCATGATCCCCGCAATGCCTCCCCACAATCGATTCTCTCCAATTATATCTAACGATTTTGAATTAACCTTTTCTTTGCCTTCATAGGACAGCCCTTGTTCACCTTCCCTCCGATCCAATGATCCTGGATCTCTCTTGATCCCACATTGGTGATTTCTCCTGAATTCGTAAGGCAAGGTCACGATCCTTCAAACCCTTACAAAGGATCTCTGATGTTCTAGCTCCTGCATAGATTCTGCAACGCCATTCCTCCTGAGCTTTTCAACTTCAACGTCAGATTTTGATTGCAACCACGAGACTCTGACCAATAAAACTGGCCCATACTGGCTCGGTGTTTCAACCAGAATCTCTGATACCAATCTGTAACACACCTCACCACCCACAGGCCGAGGTACGCTACCTTCAAGCCCACCCTTGGACTTCTTTCTCTTACCAATACCTTTTTCAATTAATAAGGATGCATAAAAGAAAAGATCTAATGGCATGCACAACAATAACCATAAACCATGCATATTCTAAAGATTCAATTAAACAATAAATAAATACACAATGGAATACATTCATATACATATAAATAATACATAACAGAGAGCACTTATGTTTATAAAAGAAGACACCAATTGGCTGCAGACCAAGGACATTCCACCCAACTATAGACACTATTGCTCCAAATCTCAACAGCATTTTCACCCCCAAGCCGGGGCTATGAATCCACAACGACGGTTCCAAAGTGTTACTTGGCTTCCCAAACTAGTCAGTACTCAAGCTCTCATAGGATTTCCCAACACTCACAACAATCCAAGTACCCATCTCTCTTCTACCCATCTTGCACCACCCAAGAGAATGGACCTCCACCCTTCTCTGCTACACAGTCCCTCAGGAAGTCCTTCTCCTTCCAGGCCTCCAATGCAACTCGTCCAAAATCTCAATGCTGGAACTCTCAAGACTCGCAGTTGTGAACAAAGAGGGACACAGGCCAACGATTATCAGACATGCAGGCCTCAAGTCATGGCTAGATTACACCAATGACCTCTATAGTCAATGATACCATGGCTACTCTTCAGCAGTTCATTTTCCTTTCCCAAGATAAGACACAGAGGAGGAAGATGAACAGGTGACAGAAATGAATGGAGTGAGATATCCACCCAAGGTGCAAAAACAATGAACAATCATTGAATGAATGTGTGAGGGAAAGAATGGACTAAAAGGAGAAGTGAAGGAGTGAACGAGCCAATAGCTAACCCCCCCCCCCAATAGACCAGGGGTGGGTTTAAGTATTTCGTGGGGAATCAAGAACCTCCTGGCCTCCCCTAAGAAGATCATGTAACTGATCCACTCACTTAGACAAAAAGGGTAATTAAAACAGGAAATAATATTTATCCCCTAAAGCCCCCTCTCTTATGGAATCATATCCCCTTATAACTCTAGTCCTTGTCCGTCTAGCAGCCATCAATGTATTTATTATTAATAATGATCCAAAAATTACATTTCTTGGGCACACTGGCCTTTTAATAATTGTTTGGGCACTCTAGCCTCTCAGCAATGTAACAATACATTATTTAAAATGGGGGTTCAAAACCTGGGGTGTTACAAGAAGGCATTGGAAGAGGCTCATGTGCGTGAGGATATGCAACATGCAACACAGAAGGAAATAGAAGAGGAATGTGTGCATGAAGAATTATGATGCACGGTGCAAGAGGAAACACAATGAAATACTTACCACGAGAATGAATCAAAAAACCAAGTGACTTATTTCATTTTTGTCTTAAGATGGTGATCCTAGAGCTACAAATAAGTTGACCTACATGCTAAAAAGATGTATGGAGGAAGGGGAGACCATTGTGCCTATTTCTACCCCATTACCAGAACAAGATGTGCACCATATAAGCATAAGGAAATGCACAGGGAAAGAATTTAAGATGACAGTTGATCTCAAAATCTATGAGATGGATGGTGTCATATTGAACCTTGGATCTGACCTAAATATATTTCTGAAGAAATCATGAGAGTTGATGGGAAAACCAAACTTGGTATGGTACACCATTCAACTTGGGATTACCAACCAACACAAAATCTATTATATTGGTGGGTTGTAGCAAGTGGAAGTGAACGTTGATGGGGTAAAAACCAAAGCATAATTTGAGGTGATTGGAATCATGGATGACTCAAACCCTTATCTAACTCTAATTGGCATTGATTGGGCATTCGATAACAATGTTGTATTGAATATAAAGAAATGGCAGATGTCCTTTGAGATAGACATTGTGTGTGTTATTGTGCCACTGGATCCAAATGAGGGTGATAGATATCATGAGATTTTGAATGAGAATGCATAGAGTTCAATCATAGAGAACATATACAACATCACGAGATGCAAGGAATACTATGTGAACCTAACAGACGATGGTGAACTGAGATGGAGAAGTGTATGTTCCATTGATATGGATTTGAAGGATGTTTTGGAAACATGGTAGAATAATTTGTATGAGGTATCAACCCAGAGATTCGCATGAATCGCCAAAGAAATGTAGTGGATTAGTTTAGATTTATGCGACCTCCCAAGGTTTGGCAGTACATGCCCGATAGTTACATTCCTAGCATAGATGAAGAGTTGGTTCCTAAGATCCAAAGAATTTAGGTCATGGACGCACTAGTCAAAGGAACACCTGCATGTTGGTGGGAAACACACCATCCATATCTACAGGAATGGGCGTAGGTGGTGGATTTTATTAAAATAAGGTTCCATCCCATGACTGAATTTGAATTAATAAATCAGTACATGGGTACGGAATATCCTC
>ML790035.1:196208-236885 GCA_009831015.1 Picea engelmannii | reverse complement strand
CATTATGCACATTCATGGAAGCAAGAAATGCAAGCATGTATGCAACTGGCCATATTTTGTCCAATATTTCAAACGGACCACAGAATCTGGCTGCCATGTTTGTACAACTACCCAATTTCAAGGAGATTTTCTCTTCACTTTCAAAAGTACATGCTCCCCTACTTTAAATTATCTAGTTTTCCTATTCTTATCTGCATAAACTTTTTGTCTATCCTGAGCTGCCTTCAAATTCTCCTTGATCTTAACCATCTGGTCTTCCATATCCTTGAGAAAATCTAGCCCAAGTACCACTCTATCTGTTGGGTTGTCCCAACTCACTGGAGTATTGCATTTCCTACCATTCAAGACTTCCAATGGGCTCATTCTCAATGAGGCTTGATACCCATTATTATATGCAAACTCAGCCAAGTGTAAGTAATCTTCCCACTTAGATGTCTTATCCATCACATACATTCTCAACATATCTTCAATTACTTGATTGACCCTCTTTGTTTTTCCATCTGATTGGGGATGGTATGTTGTGCTAAAGTTTAGATTTGTACCAAATCCTTTAAACAATCCCCTCCAGAAATTGGAGGTAAACTTTGTATCTCTGTCCCAGACAATTTTCCTAGGTATCCCATGCAACCTAGCAATCTCTCTCATGTAAATTTCTGCAATATTAGTTGTTGTATGGGTTGTTTTTGCTAGAACAAAATGAGCACATTTTGTTAATTTTTGAACCACCACCATGATTGAATCATGTTGTCTTGTTTTCCTAGGTAATTTAGTTATGAAATCAATGGTTATCACCTCCCATTTCTTCTCTGGGATTGGTAATGATTGCAACAAACCCATTGGGTGCCTATGCTCAGCCTTCACCTTCAGACATTTCATACATCGAGCGGTGTAATCAGCAACACTGTTTTCATTCTCGGCCAAAAGAATTGGCTTCTTACTATTGTAATCGCTTTCTGGTAACCGGGATGTCCATCATAAGGAACATCATGCATTTCATTCAATACCAAATTCCTCTGTTCTCTGGAACTAGGAGCATAGATTCTATTCTTATGCATGAGTAATCCATCCTCTTTTATCTCGTACTCCTTTATTTTTTTTTGTATATCTCCTTGTTGTAAGATTTCCTTTACCTATAGGTAATGTTGATCTGTAACAAGATCATCTAAAATTCTTCTCTTCAAGTCTGACTGATGCATACTGACAGCAGTATCATGCATGAGATGCACTCTTCTACTAAGTGCATTGGCAAATTTATTCTCTTTTCCTTTGACATGCTTGATATCGAGGTCATATTCACTTAAAAGTTCTAGCCATATTGTTTTTCTGGCATTCAAGGTTGGCTATTCGAAAATATACTTCAAGCCAATGTGGTTTGTCCTTAATTTGAATCTCTTCCCCATGAGATAATGCCTCCACATCCTCAAGGCATGGACAATGGTAGCAAGCTCCAATTCATGTGTGGCATAGTTCCTCTCATGTTCCTTAATATTTATGGACTCATAACCAATGACATGTCCATTTTGTATGAGGAATCCGCCAAGTCCTTCCTTACATGCATCTGTACATACCACAAAACTTTCATTTGGGTCAACAATCTTTAACACGGGTGCACTAGTAAGTAATTCCTTCAACAAATGAAAATGTTCTTAACACTTAGGTGTCCATTCAAATTTAGTTCCCTTATTTTTCAAAGAAGTGATGGGATGAGAAATCTTAGAGAACCCTGCTATGAACCTTCTATAGTAACCATCTAATCGTATAAAATATATGACTTCTGACACATTTCTGGGTGTTGGCAATCCTCTAATGGCTTCAATCTTCTCTGAATTCTACTACTATGCCCTGCTCTGAAATAATGTGTCCCAAGTAATGTATCTTCTTTTTATAAAAATAACACTTACTCATCTTGGCATACAATTGATGTTCTCTCAGCACTTGCATTACCAGTCTTAAGTGATTTCCATGCTCCTCCTCATACTTAGAATGGATAAGTATGTCATCCAAGAATACTATGACAAAATTATCCAAATAATTTCTGAATATGCCATTCATTAAGCACATAAATATAGCTAGTGCATTGGTCAGTACAAATGGCACCACTACAAATTCATGATGCTCATACCTGGTCCTAAAGGTTTTCCTATGAATGTCTTCTTCCTTGATCCTTACCTGATGGTATCCTGACGTCGGGTCAATATTCTAAAATATCTTTTCTCCTCTTAGCTGACCAAAGAGGTCATCAATTATGGGTAGAGGATACTTTTTCTTTATCATATACTTGTTCAGTTCTCAAAAGTCAATACGCATCCTCAAGGTTCCATCCTTCTTTTTGACAAAAAGTATTGGTGCTCCCCAAGGTGAAACACTTGGACATATGTACCCTTTCTTCAACAATTCCTCCAACTACATTTGTAATTATTTTAACTCTGGTGTGCTTATTATGTAAGGTGTTTTTGACACCGAGGAAGCTCCAAACACTAAATCAATTGAGAAATCTATCTCCCTTCTTGGTGGCAACCCTGGTATATCTTGGAATACATCTTCAAATTCCTGTAGTTCCGAGAAATCTTCAAGGCTTGGCCTCTTCGTATTTTATGTCTCTTCCACATGATATGCATTCAATTGACATCCTTTTCTAAAACATCTCTTCAGTTGTAAGGCTAAAATCTCCCTTATAGAGATGGGTTTTGGAAATCTTTTCACAATGCTCTATTTTCCATCTCCATCGAGACATGTAAATGTCTTGCTATGACAATCTAGGGCAACATGATGCTTGTCCAACCAATCCATTCTAATTAGAATATCATAATACCCCAATGGTATGATATTTAGATCAACATTTGTATTCACACCATTAAGACTTATGGAACATCCTCTGACCATATCATGGATTCTCCTTTTGGTTCCAGTGGCTAGTTGAACCAAACTTGATTTTCCAAGATTAATTTTTCCAAATATAATCTATCCACTATTTTAGGATCAATGTAACAATGAATTTCTCCTTAATCAATTAAAATAGCAACAGGTTGATTGATGATCTTACCTTCCACCTCGATCATATTGGATTAGTACTCTACTTTTTGATCATATAAGGCTTCATATATTCTTCCCATATCTTTGACTGTTATAGCCTCTTGGATGTTGTGCATAGTATTCACTGTGTACTTTATGTGTGGGCAGTCCTTGTACATGTGATCTTCTTTGCATCCCCAACATTGGATTGGTGGTATTCCCCTTTTCCCCAAGGAGTATTCTTTCTTGGATTCACCCTTAGCATACTAATCTTGATGATTTCTATTAGGCTCATTCCTAATGAAGGGAGGTTTGAATCCTTTCCTCCTCTGATCAGACTTCTCCTTCTTCTTATTCTTCCAATATTTTTGTAGGGATTCTCTACCCTAGCCTTGCTCATACAGGTATTTAGCCTTCCTTATGGCCTCATTCGAGGTCTTGGGCTCATCATACCTAATATTTTCTTTATAAAAGGATGGTATTCCACTCAAAAAACTTTGTATCTTTACCTTTTCATTGTTTATAAAGCCAACATATTTTAACAATCCCAAGAGTTTCTTCTCATACTCTGCCATAGTCATGCTTCCCAACCTGAGTTCAAAGAATTCCTGCATTTTCTTGTCAAAGAAATTCTCTGAGAGGTACTCCTTCTGAAAGTACTTCTTCAACTTCTTCCAAGTGATCCTATTCTCATTAATATGTTCAACTTGCTTCACTTGATCCCACCACATTGCAGCTTTCTCATGTAAATGGTAGGTGGAAATCCTAGATTCTAGGTTTGATGAATAGTTATGAAATTGAAAATAACTCTTGAGTCCAAGAATCCATGCTTCGGAATCATCTTCCATTTATTTTTCACCATCAAAGGGGGGTGGCTTAAGCTTCCTCAGATATCCTTGTAAACTGTCCACTTCCTGTCTCCTTCTCTGGTGCCTAACAGGAGACACCTCTGGATTGTTTATGTAATCTTTCGATGCATAAAACTTTCTTTCTGAGTAAGGAGGTGAGTGGTGTCTACGAGTTCTTCTAGCACTTCTCGAATAACTAGCTCTTCCACGATCCTCTCTTCTTTCACAAAACCTGCCCTCTTCCTCTTGTTTTGAGTTTGATCCCTTCTTCGTTTTCCTCTACAACTGATTAAATATATGCAGCACTCGAGAATTTATCTAAATTTCTCTCTCATCAGTCTCTCATTGTCTTCTTTGTAGATTTGCACTTCTATTTTTAGGCTTCTTACAGTTTCTATTAATGTTTCATGCTCTACTATTTCCTTGCATCCATTGGAATATGTCTCTGCATTACCAACTCTGGTATTCTAGCCTTCATCCTCCTTATCATGGATGAAGGCTCCCTCGCCTTCTTCCATTTATTCAATACGCATTATGAGTTGATGTGTTTAAACCCCTTAATTCTGCAAAATGTGCAAGCGACCATTCTGTTAGAATTAAGCATATGATAAACAAAATTTTCCAAACCATGTTACAAGTCCCTTTTCTTCTCAATTCATGAAGAAAATATATGTATCAATTTGCACTGTATAACACTTCCATGTTATCCCTTAGCCGATATAGAATTTAATTCTTCACATGCACTCCCTTCAAACCACTTCCCCGGGTGACCACGGCCAAATCCTTCCTGGCGCTCCGCAACTTTGGAACCTTCAGCCAAGACCAGATCAATGGTTCTCATCCTCATTCATGATCAATGATAAATATCCACTTTGGGACTTTGCACTTCAAGAGTTTGTCACTTTCGACCTCTTCTTTCCCACAGAGTACTCCATACCTGAAATTCTAGATCATACACCCTGCATCCACCTCTTCTTTCCCTCGGAGTACTCCATACCTCAAATTCTAGATCAGGCACCCTGCGTCCACCTAAAATCAATGGATCTAGTCCACTTTGGAACTTTAGCATTCAGAAGTATCAACTTCCCTCACCTTCTTCCTCCTGGAATTCTTCCACCTGGAGTTCAAAATCTGTCAACGTGTCTCCTCCTGCAAATCAACGGCTATGAATCGCTTCAAATATTCGAGCTTCAAAAGTTTCAAACTCTCCACCTTCACTTTCTCCTAGATTTCTTTCAGTCGAATTCGACGATTCGTCGACACTTGTCTCTCACAGATCAACAACTATGAATCGCTTTGGATCTTTGGGATTCAGAAGTTTCAAACTCTTCTCCTTCACTTTCTCCCAGAGTGTCGATCCTTCGAACTGCTGTGAGATCTACTGCCACATGTCTTTAGGGATAAACAATCAATATGTACTCTGGCCTTCAGGATTTCTCAACCCAATGCAAACTGTCACATCTTTTTCCTCTGGAGTGGCTAGTCTTTGGACTACATGATCTGTCACCACGTGGTGAAATACTAGTAGCGGGCACATCGCCCAATCAGGTGGGTGACATGTGTCACATTCTAACTGACATTTAAATCCTCCACAGGTTCAAAACTCACTGACACATGGCACACATCCCATGTGTCCATGCCATCCCAGCTGACATCCACGAGCCACGTCACTTCAAAATTTTGGGCTTCGAAATATTTTACGCTTGCATTCTTGGGTCCCCATAACCTCCAAGTGACATCATCATGCCCCACCACTTTGGCTCTTAGATCTTCGAGATTTTCCACACTAGAACACTTCCAATTCTCCCAAACTCTGAATTCTTGAACTAGCCAATCTGTCGACACGTGTCTCCCTTATCGGACGATCTGTATTATTTCTGGACTTCAGGATTTCAAGAGATACTGCTACAAATATCAACGGTTCTTTGTTGATTTGAGATCAACGATCCTCAAATACTTCGGGACTTCGAGTAGTTCTTTCCCTAGTGCTTCACTCTTCAAAACCTTATGGAGTTCTAAGTCTCTGAAGTGAGATATCTGGCACCACGTTTCCTTTTTTATGGATGCTCCAAATGAACTACGGGCTTCGGGCCTTTGGGATTTCTGTATTTTCGCATCCGTATTTCTCCTGAAGTGGTTATGTACCGAAGTGCAGGATCTCCTGCCACATGTCCACTTCGATAAATGGTCTGGATCTACTCCATCTCTTCGTAGTTTTGAGCTTTCGGGAGTCCTTTACTCACTCATATTCTTCTTGCTTCCTCCCGAAGTACGATATTCTTGACATGTGTCCCCTTCTTTAAGATCAACAGCCACAAGTGATTTTGGAGACTCAACTCACTCACTCTTTAATTTCCTTCCCCATCTCCGCAAGGTGAATATGCTCATCCATAGTGGGATCAATATCCATCGTTGATCTGTTGATCTAGCAAGATCAATGATCCTGAGTGATTACGGGTTCACAACTTGCAGAAACTTTAATTTCCTTCATGATCCCCGCAATGCCTCCCCACAATCGATTCTCTCCAATTATATCTAACGATTTTGAATTAACCTTTTCTTTGCCTTCATAGGACAGCCCTTGTTCACCTTCCCTCCGATCCAATGATCCTGGATCTCTCTTGATCCCACATTGGTGATTTCTCCTGAATTCGTAAGGCAAGGTCACGATCCTTCAAACCCTTACAAAGGATCTCTGATGTTCTAGCTCCTGCATAGATTCTGCAACGCCATTCCTCCTGAGCTTTTCAACTTCAACGTCAGATTTTGATTGCAACCACGAGACTCTGACCAATAAAACTGGCCCATACTGGCTCGGTGTTTCAACCAGAATCTCTGATACCAATCTGTAACACACCTCACCACCCACAGGCCGAGGTACGCTACCTTCAAGCCCACCCTTGGACTTCTTTCTCTTACCAATACCTTTTTCAATTAATAAGGATGCATAAAAGAAAAGATCTAATGGCATGCACAACAATAACCATAAACCATGCATATTCTAAAGATTCAATTAAACAATAAATAAATACACAATGGAATACATTCATATACATATAAATAATACATAACAGAGAGCACTTATGTTTATAAAAGAAGACACCAATTGGCTGCAGACCAAGGACATTCCACCCAACTATAGACACTATTGCTCCAAATCTCAACAGCATTTTCACCCCCAAGCCGGGGCTATGAATCCACAACGACGGTTCCAAAGTGTTACTTGGCTTCCCAAACTAGTCAGTACTCAAGCTCTCATAGGATTTCCCAACACTCACAACAATCCAAGTACCCATCTCTCTTCTACCCATCTTGCACCACCCAAGAGAATGGACCTCCACCCTTCTCTGCTACACAGTCCCTCAGGAAGTCCTTCTCCTTCCAGGCCTCCAATGCAACTCGTCCAAAATCTCAATGCTGGAACTCTCAAGACTCGCAGTTGTGAACAAAGAGGGACACAGGCCAACGATTATCAGACATGCAGGCCTCAAGTCATGGCTAGATTACACCAATGACCTCTATAGTCAATGATACCATGGCTACTCTTCAGCAGTTCATTTTCCTTTCCCAAGATAAGACACAGAGGAGGAAGATGAACAGGTGACAGAAATGAATGGAGTGAGATATCCACCCAAGGTGCAAAAACAATGAACAATCATTGAATGAATGTGTGAGGGAAAGAATGGACTAAAAGGAGAAGTGAAGGAGTGAACGAGCCAATAGCTAACCCCCCCCCCCAATAGACCAGGGGTGGGTTTAAGTATTTCGTGGGGAATCAAGAACCTCCTGGCCTCCCCTAAGAAGATCATGTAACTGATCCACTCACTTAGACAAAAAGGGTAATTAAAACAGGAAATAATATTTATCCCCTAAAGCCCCCTCTCTTATGGAATCATATCCCCTTATAACTCTAGTCCTTGTCCGTCTAGCAGCCATCAATGTATTTATTATTAATAATGATCCAAAAATTACATTTCTTGGGCACACTGGCCTTTTAATAATTGTTTGGGCACTCTAGCCTCTCAGCAATGTAACAATACATTATTTAAAATGGGGGTTCAAAACCTGGGGTGTTACAAGAAGGCATTGGAAGAGGCTCATGTGCGTGAGGATATGCAACATGCAACACAGAAGGAAATAGAAGAGGAATGTGTGCATGAAGAATTATGATGCACGGTGCAAGAGGAAACACAATGAAATACTTACCACGAGAATGAATCAAAAAACCAAGTGACTTATTTCATTTTTGTCTTAAGATGGTGATCCTAGAGCTACAAATAAGTTGACCTACATGCTAAAAAGATGTATGGAGGAAGGGGAGACCATTGTGCCTATTTCTACCCCATTACCAGAACAAGATGTGCACCATATAAGCATAAGGAAATGCACAGGGAAAGAATTTAAGATGACAGTTGATCTCAAAATCTATGAGATGGATGGTGTCATATTGAACCTTGGATCTGACCTAAATATATTTCTGAAGAAATCATGAGAGTTGATGGGAAAACCAAACTTGGTATGGTACACCATTCAACTTGGGATTACCAACCAACACAAAATCTATTATATTGGTGGGTTGTAGCAAGTGGAAGTGAACGTTGATGGGGTAAAAACCAAAGCATAATTTGAGGTGATTGGAATCATGGATGACTCAAACCCTTATCTAACTCTAATTGGCATTGATTGGGCATTCGATAACAATGTTGTATTGAATATAAAGAAATGGCAGATGTCCTTTGAGATAGACATTGTGTGTGTTATTGTGCCACTGGATCCAAATGAGGGTGATAGATATCATGAGATTTTGAATGAGAATGCATAGAGTTCAATCATAGAGAACATATACAACATCACGAGATGCAAGGAATACTATGTGAACCTAACAGACGATGGTGAACTGAGATGGAGAAGTGTATGTTCCATTGATATGGATTTGAAGGATGTTTTGGAAACATGGTAGAATAATTTGTATGAGGTATCAACCCAGAGATTCGCATGAATCGCCAAAGAAATGTAGTGGATTAGTTTAGATTTATGCGACCTCCCAAGGTTTGGCAGTACATGCCCGATAGTTACATTCCTAGCATAGATGAAGAGTTGGTTCCTAAGATCCAAAGAATTTAGGTCATGGACGCACTAGTCAAAGGAACACCTGCATGTTGGTGGGAAACACACCATCCATATCTACAGGAATGGGCGTAGGTGGTGGATTTTATTAAAATAAGGTTCCATCCCATGACTGAATTTGAATTAATAAATCAGTACATGGGTACGGAATATCCTCATGAGCATATTTGTTTTTATGAAAGGCACTGGACAACCAAGACTATTCCTAGTACACAATGGATTCATAGGTGTGTCCATTCCATGGATATGGTACCTAGAAGATGGTACATCCAGGAGGAGACGAGACAACAAATAGGAAACTAAGAGAGATTAAATAGTCAGTTATGTGCAAGATTTAATTCCACATCAGAGGTCCCTACACAGAGGGAGAAATTGTTAATAATTGAGGATTTCATCTTCCATCAGTATCCCAAAGACACTACCCATAATTTTTTCTATGCATACCATAATTCAATGGAAAAACTAAAGCAACCAGTCTATTGATGGAATGTTGACAGTGACGTTTTGTAGGAAGAAGACCCTCGGGGAGTACAGATAAATGAGACCAAGGGAGATCACGTGGTGCAAGGAAATGCATGAAGTAGTATTACACCATACTATGTGTGACCATTAAAAACAAAGAAACATAATATAGACATGGAAGAATCATCTAAGATGGTCATAATTGGTGGTTATTGGGACCAAGAAAAGGTAACGTAAGTGGTAGAATTTCTGAATTAGTATGAAGACTTGTTTCCAAGGAGATTCTCGAAGATGAAGGGAATTACAAGATCCCTCGATGAAATGAAGTTTTAGTGAAATCTAGATGCTAAGTCGATCAAGAAGAGACCCTATCGACTGAACCTGAAGTATAAGGAGAAAGTGTGCAAAGAAGTTAATCAAATGTTGGATATAGTGATCATTCTGCCAGTGGAGGAGTTATATTGGATTAGCTCGATGGTGGTGCAACCAAATAAGATAGGCGACCTAAGAATTTTTGTAGACCTACACATCTTGAATGCAGCTTGCATACATGACCCCTTTCCAATACCATTTACAGATGAAGTGTTGGAGAATGTGGGTGGGAAAGAAGCTTACTCATTCATAGATGTCTTCTTAGGTTATCACTAGGTGTAGATAAAAAAAGAAGATAGATCCAAGACAACATTTGTAACAGAGAGGGGATCATTTTCATACACAGTAATGCCATTCTGCATGAAGAACGCACCTAAGGTGTTTTCTATAATTGTGGTTTGATCCTTTAAAGAATTCATACATACGTTTCTATAGGTGTGTTATAACCCTATAATTTATAGGATCAACTGGTGACTGAAATGTTATCTCTTTAGTGTTTTTGTTTATCAAATGATTTTCCATTCTACAAATAATTTGAGAAAAAGAAAAGAAAAGAAAAGAAAAAGAAAAAGAATAAAAGAGCGCATAAAAGAAATTCAATAGAGCCCCATGCAATAACAATGATTTGGTCCATACCATTCAAGCATGGCCAAGTTCTTTTAAATTGATGTTGATAGGAGTAGTGAATAAGCTTGGCTAAACTGTTTAATCTTAGCAAAGTGATTTAGGTTAGTTAGTGAATAAATTTGACCAAACTGCCTAATCTTGGTCAGATAACCCCAGGATAGAGTAATTTCTTAGCCCAATAGTTTAATCTAGGCTAATTTTCATAGGTGATTAGGTTAGACCATAAGGTAGTTTGCTTTATCTCAATAAAACAAGCATGATGATCAATGTTGAACCATATCTTTGAGGTTTAAAAGGTTTGATGCTTAACCCCTTGGTCATAAAAACATGGGAAAGCTTGGGAAAACCCACAAAATGCATTTATCGTAAGTTTCTGAGAAAATATGATTGTGTGCTCATTGAATAAAGACCATGCACTGATGAACGGTTGGAAAGAAGGCGCTCAGATCTACAGTTGACAAGTTTTTCTGGACCCCCCCCCCCTCGACCGTTCTACCTTTAATGGTAGGGGGGGTCCGGAATCGTAGATTACAAAGGCACACATCTAAATGGCTGATGCGCCAGCACATTTATCAATGGATGAGATTGAATTCTGGACCCCCTCGGTCGTTCTGCTTTTAATGGTGGGGGGGGTCCCGAATGTTGGTTAAATATCGCGCACAAATCTACAGTTGAAAAGAAGGCACGCAAATCAACGGCTCATGGTGTTTTTCGGACCCCCCCGACCGATATGTCTTTAACGGAGGGGGGGGGGGTCTGGAATGAATTGTTTTATGGAGGGCCCCTTATCTCTACATGGCAGGAATCCATTTGTTCTGAATCTCACCGCCTCCCATGGTATGACATACCTTGTCACCCCATGACATCATTATCCACGTTTTTTCCCCTAAAGGTCATGTCTCATTACTCTGTCAGACCATTTCCCCTTGTTCACCCGTTACAAGTCCTCTCACCATGGTCACTCCCCAATCAGCTCACACAACGTCTCTTGGTCATATTCGTCATTCATTATTACCTGCCATCTCACGCTCCAAACGACCTGTTGGCAATATATTACTGGCTAACTTATCTATTAGCCTGCTGACATGACCCCCGCACCCAACGGGTATCCGTTTACTCAAAACCACCATTTCCCTTCTTTCTTCCATTGCTTACTGTGTCATCTCACTAGAAAATACCTTTCCCATTGCACAAGAGCAATTTTCCCCGTTTCTCTCCGTTTCAGTCAATCGTCCCAAGCCACCATCATCCCCACTAATGATTGTTTGATTTACAGGTATTTTTACAACGATGGTACAAAAATCAAAGAGGACAAAAGCTGAGGAAAATCCTTTCCTCCTTCCTTATGTCGACCTCAACAGGATCCCCCTGGCAGAAAAAGACCATTTAATCACAGACACCCAATGTGAATTCGACTTCGCAGACTTGCATTCATGGATCAAAGAGTTTTTCCTTGACCAGAGCGATGAAATCGAGCTCTGGGAGTCAAACCTTCCCCTGTATCTTTTCCCCCAGGTTCACCATTTCCCTGAATTCTCCCTCAAATGCCAAGCACATTACATCCCCAACCAGAGAGCCATAGTGTCCTCATCAGGAGAAATTATTTTCCTCATTACACCTGAAACCATTGACCAAATGATGCAGATACCCAGAGCCGAATCTGTCTCACCATTCAATCTTGAAATTATCACAGAACTGTATCAGAAATTATCATTCCCCCAAAGAGCTCAGATCTTCGAACTTTTTCTCCCATAGGCTGCTCAGCTCCCCACTACAAATCCCCCCTATCCTTCGTCCCTGTTCTTAGTGAAGGGAAACTAGGTCATCTCGTCACTCTGCACCTTGCTTGGGTATTTTTTGGATCAATGGGTAGATGAACCCATATTGTGTTTTCTATCCATTTTCTCCACAGATGAGAGACCCACCACTCAGTTCGACTACAACACCTTCCTGGCAGACAACATTCATGAACAATTCTAAAATTTCACCACAGAAGGCATGCTTCGGTATTCCTCAATACTGGATTACATGTTCATATTCTTTCAAGCAGACAAATTCTCCTTTTTGATGCAGAATATGGACAAGGATGGGTAGCCACAGGCGGTGACAGCGTGGGCGTCGCTACTCAGACACAACTCTACAAAATTCAGCTTCAAACAATTTATCGAGCAATTCTACCATCCCGTGGTGAGCATGCTCAGTGGTCGGCCTAAGCCAAGAATAAATGAGGAAATTCAAAGAAACTTACACCTTTCAGACCTTGCAAAAATGGGAGACTGGTACCTGTACCAGGACCACACAGAGATCAGAGTGCATGGGTGCAAATTGGCTCCATACAAGTTGCCCATGTATTTTCCTGTGAGGATATTTTCCCTAGAATACATAAGACAAATTATCAATTCAGATGACATACATTTTGTGTCTCTGAAGAAGAAGCAGAAGCTCAGAATTAAAGGGCAGATTGGGTCTTTCATTTTCAATAGCCAAGGCGTCGGGGAGGAAGCAGATAGACTGTTAAAGGAGATGAATTTTTTTGTTAGCTTCATATGGCATTATGACCCTTGTGGGATAATTTCATATATGAGGATTAAAAATAAGAATATCCCATATGTTCATACATCCAGGCCTGAGATAGAGAAGTTTGCCAACCAGACAGAATGGGAGCCAAACACCCTGTTTCAGACAGAACAACAAGACCTTTCAGTGACTATCTCATAGATGACTACACTACAGGTTCCCAAGGAGAAAAGACCCAGGAAGGACACTTCACCTTCCATCACTGAAGTATCGTCTGAAGAGTTTCAATTACACACCAAGAGGCCAAAAACTAGTCAAGCACCTGACACGGATGGTGAAACGGGAATTCAATCCAATACAACTAGGGAGGTTGATCGGTCACTCCTTAGTACATGTAGAAAACAAATCATGACTACAGTGTTTCCCAAGAAGCCCATAGATACTCCACTAGTCAACCAGCCGAGAAAAACAGGACCAAAATTGAGTATTTTTTAGAAGTATGATCTAATCAAAAAGAGAAATCAGACACTGACCAGCAGCATGTATGTTCAATTTTGGAAGCAAACATCAACTGCACAAAACAGACTATTGTCTGCATTCGACACTGAGAAGGGTAGAATGCACATGACGTTTCTACAAGCACATGTGCTATACCCGAAAGTAATCATCGATTACAAAAGGGAAACATTCAAATTTCAGACTAAAGATGTGCATCCAGTTGATCAAATGGATCTGCACAGGAAAACTGGAGAAACGTTTTTCTCCACATTGGCGAATGCTTCTACTACTGACTCCAGGTTACAGGTATCTCTGAACAACGTCTAGATGCAGCTGAAGTTAGAAAAAATATCATCATTTTCCAAGGATAACAGGATTAAGACGTTGGAAGAACGGGTCCTCAAGATTGGTTACGATCCCTCGAATGTGAAAGCAGTCAAGGAGATGCTCAAAAAGAAGAATGTTGATATAGCATCTCTAAGGAAAAATTTAAAACTGCCACCAATAGAAGACTCACAGGAAAAGGAAATAGCAAAGACAGAAGGGGAAAAGGATGAGATGCTCAAACTGATCATGGAGCAAAATGCACAGTTGAAGGAAATGGAAGTAGAATTGGAAAAACTAGTGAAAGAGAAGGAGCAGTCAAATCTCATGGAAGTCATTCCACTGAGCACAGTTCCACTCGCAGGAGTGAGCACAGCGTCTATAGCAGAAATTCCCTCGGCAACTCCACTTATAGTTATGGAGAAGACATTTGAACTGGATAAATCCATGGAAGACATGAATTTTCAAGAGACGGAGATTTGCATACTTAAAAAGGAGATCGAGAACCTTCAGGAACTCAAATCTTCCTTCCAAACCAGCTACTCCAAGGAGAAACAAACTTTAGACAAACTTAAACAGGAATTGCAACAACTTCAAAAGCAAACAATGGCAGGCAAAACACTTTCTAAGGTCGAAGAAAGTGTCTGGATGGATATCACCAAGTCCATGAATGAAATATGGCCAATGATACAAATCATGTTTGAGCAAAACGAGCTGGTGCAAAGAAGTCAGCAAGCTATCGAGAAGATAAGAGAAGAACTGAGAGAGAGGCCCATAGAAGCTCTTGAGATCATCAAATTTCTGAATTCCAAAACCAAAGAGGAGCTAGAGGATTTGAATATTGAAGATAGGACAGAGACCATCCTTGAGGTCAAGAGGGTCCTGACCAAGAGAGGACTGATGCTACAGCTGGAGGAAAAGGTCCAGACCATGGACGCAGGAGTACAAAGATTTTTCAGCAAGATCAAAGCTCTGCAGAAGAAAGGCCTTCCTGGTTTGAGAGTTATAAATGACAAGTTAATGACGCTCACCGATTACAAAAAGAAACTAGCCACTGTGGCTAAAGATAGCTCAAAATTCTCAAGAATACAAGGCAGTATCATGGGTAAGAAATTATTAGATGCTTTACAATTATACATCAGCATACAGCATGAGATCTGGTACATATTCATCATCAAGCCAACTTTTGCCAAGTACACAGAGATGGATGAAGTATACCGAAGATTGCTCAAAGTCAGCGTTCCCAGTCACCTTCGATGGGAAGATCTTTGCAATCTGATCAAGTAGCTGATGAGGTGTCCAATCCTAGTTAGCTATCTAGTCAAACGAGGTCGTGCAGAGGCCTCACCAACGGTTCACCCCAAGAAATCAGCATGAAGTTTCAACACATCATCAAGTAGTTTCCTAAAATTATGTATCTTGTTAAGTTAGTTAGCTAAATTTAGATTAGCCACGTCCTGATCTTTAATGACAGGATCGTATGTAATTTTTAGTTATAAATACTTCACACTTTGAAGTACTGAGGGTTTATCTTTACGCCCTGCAAGCTACAAGACTGTAATTTTTATCAAGAGATCTTCCAGTAATACAAAAAGACGTTTTCACAGGATTCTCGCGTGTTATTCATTGGTGATGTTTTATTTTCTATGTTGAGTGTTCTTCTGGCTCAGTTGTCATATTGTGTTCTAACCTAATCTTTTAAAAGTAACGCACATTGCATGATTTATCTTTGTATACCCTGTTTCAGACTTTGAAAGATTTTAATGTTTATCTTCTTATATAATAGTGAAGGAATTCTTAAATGCTTCTTTACTTTAATTGATATTCTCAATATTTTCTGCTATTCATCACTTTACTACTAAAGAATCCAACAAATGCATTATCTTGACCTGTGAAAAGAATATTTTGTTTCTGGTTTAGATTTCTATCTTATAATATGGACCCCATAGCCCAATGGATGCGTAAAGCCCTTTTCAGCCAACTTAACGAAAACAACAAACCTTTTCAATCGTATTTATTTTATATAACTAGCCTAATATCTTAAAGTTAAAACATAGCTAAATCATACAGAGAGATCCCTCTCTGACACTGGTAGGGCTAGATTCTAGTTACGAAGTGGTTGGATAAAGTTTCCTCTCGTAGATTTCTTCTTTACTGACAACCTCTGGGAATTTACAGAGCGTTAACATAGTGGCGACCATACTGGGGAGCTGAACAAACTTTCAACCCCACATTTTCTTTTTCCCTAGAAGAAGACTTTGTTTCTGAACAAATTGTAAATCTGAGAAAGAAATAATGTTTAGAGGTTGTTAAAATCTTGTACATATTAATTTTGGACTCATAAAACTAAAAAAAACATATAAATTTTACAAAACCTGTCTCCTAAAAGAGTTTATACTCGATCCCACTCAGGCCTAGAACCTACAATAGCAACTGATAATCCAGAACAGTTACTCAGAAAGAAGACCATCGTAGAAGTTTCAGGGAGTCATAGTCCCCTTCACAAGTCCCCTTCTCTTCCAGAGGAACTTGTTACCCTTCAAGATCTCAACTTTGACATTATTTTTGAACAAAGCCTGTTTAGAACAAAATCTGATAGCTTTGTGACTGAAATCGTCTTAGATACAAAAACCCTGCAACCTCGGGCCCCTGAAATACTATCTCCCACTGCGAATCCTCAAACCGCTCACTATGTGCCAGCAAGCCCCTCCTCATCCTCATCTTATGTCACCGCCCACCTATCATCCAGGTTGTTGTCCTGCCTCCTCCACTTATCATGGTAGCCAGATATGCTCCCTTGGTGTTGGTCTCACCTCTACATGCTATGCCCCAGGATTATCAAACAAGACTTCCATAGTTCGATGGAACAGGACCGTTGAACGCACAGCAACACGTTGATAAAATGAATGACTATTTTGATCTTCAGGAAGTAAATGAAGCTGATGTTCAAATGAGATTGTTTGCGCAAAGTTTGACTGGTGACGTTAAGAAATGGTACAAAGGATTACGTCATGCCTCAGTGCTCGACCTTAAAGCATTTCAAAGAAGTTTTCTAGACGGAGGTAAAGAAAAATCCTCTCCAAATCTTGTCAGAATACGAAAACATCAGAAGGAATCAAGGTGAGATAGTTCAAGACCACTGCACCCTCTTCAACAATCTATATAATGCAATTCCAACCAATATTAAACCCCCACAGGGTATAGCAATGATAAAATTCCCTGACGGTTTCAACGCTGATATGTCCTATCAATTAAGAGAAAGAAACTTTGCCACCCTAGAAGACATGCAGAAAAGTGCAATAAGTGTGGAGGCCAACCTATTGGCCAAAAGGGCATGATAGAGGACCAAAAGGAGAGTCATGATTAAATAAGAACCTTCCACATCTTCTTTTGACGCTAAATTGGATTCCTTAGCTAGAGAAATGGAAAGGATGATGGAGAGACTTACTGTATCTGAAAGAAATCCTCCTAGAGAAAATCAACCTGCTCCACAAATTTGGAATCCTAACTTCAGAAGAAATCCTCCTCAAATCAGGCAGAGAGATCCCAAGGGTCAAAGAGAACAGAGGGGTCTTGACCAACAGATCAGACCACGCCTACAGGAAAATTATGTCGATGAAGGAGAAGAGATAATTGAAGAATTGGATGACACACACATAAACCTCATGGGCATTCATGATAACGAAGCTATTTTCCTCACTCGGGAAGAGAAAGAAATTTTCCTTCTTTCTCAGACGCAGGTGAGTGAAGAAGCCGAAGAGACTGAACAACAGGAATTTGAAAATTCCATTATGGAGGTACACAGGCAGTACAATTTGCAGAGTAAGAAAACAGATGAAACTTCCCCAAAAAAGGTAACCGAAACCAATAAATCCCCTGAGCCTTCTACCAAAAATATCCTTGAGAAAGGTAATGTTGAAGCTCTAGAAAAAAGAAACCTTACCATTTTACAAAGATCAACACAAACTGAGGTTTCATCAACCAACCCACCAAATACTTCTGCCCAGAAGACTATGCTGGACAAATCAGAACTGTTGAGCCAAGGCAGAGCACCTACACCTTTCATCCTCAAAGGGGAATTAGCTAAAGTAAAAATTCTCATTCCCCTTTCCGAGTTGATGAGTAAGGATGCTTACCGATCACAAGTGATCAAAGTGCTGAGCATTGAACCTAATATAGGCACGAAGGCCTTAACCGTTGGATCAGTGAATCATTCGGACATTGAAAATCTTACCGATGATCAACCTGAACTCCTGTTTGGCCCTGAAGTTGATGGTCAAACCGATAATGGTGTTGTTGCTCCTTTTTACATCAGCCTTAATATACACAACCTGATTCTACATAATGATATGTTAGATTCAGGTGCTTCCCATAACCTGATGCCTAAAGTAGTGATGGAAAAATTGGGACTTGACGACAAAAGACCTCACAAGGACTTACACTCTTTTGACTCCAGCAAAGTCAGATGTATCGGATTGATCAAGGAATTTTGTATCACTCTAGTTCAGATTCTGGAAAAAATCATGGTTATGGACGTTGTGGTCGCAGACATTCCCCCTAAATATGGTATGTTGTTGTCCAGGTCTTGGGGGGGAAAGTTGAAAGGTACTTTGTAGTTGGATATGTCATATGCCACCATCCCAGTATTCGGACAATAGAGAAGACTATACAGAGAGACGTTGATGAAATATATGGTCAGCAACAAAGAAAAGCCACATAACTATCCTCTATACTCTGCACATTCTGACCTAGATTCCTTAATCCTATATAATGACGGCGATACTGGAGAACAAATCGCTCAGCTGGAAGAAGATACATTTGATCCAAAAGAAGGCTAAGAAATCACTAAGGCAGAAAGAAAGAAAAATGTGATAAGTGAAGAATTTCCAGCAAATTTCTGGAGCATGGACTTCGATGGAGCTGTAAGCAAAGAAGGAGTTGGAGCAGGAGTTTGGTTGCACAATCACAAATCCAGGTATTCAGAAAACCATTCTTACAAATTAAATTTTCAATGCACTAACAACATTGTCGAGTACGAAGCTTTGATGCTAGGTCTGAAACTTCTAAAGAAAGTTGGTTCCAAACAAATCATGGTAAGAGGCGATTCCAAATTAATTATCAAACAAATTAAAGGTGAGTATGCAACAAAACATCCTCATCTTAGAGCTTATAGAAATGTTGCTTTGGATGCCCTTAAATGTTTCACTGAAGTTGATTTGCAGGTGATGCCTAGGGGACAGAATATTTTACCAGATGGTTTAGCTACGTTAGTAGCTACATGCAAGATACCTTTTCATTCCACTCACCCATACATGGTGGAGGTGAAGTGTAGACCGACTGTCCCGGACAACATCAGATACTGGCAGGTATTTGGGAACATCAAATTGAAGATTTTCTACAATGTAAAAATGATTTCGAGTGTACAAACATAGACTTAGAAAATGAGGATGAAAATGTAAATAAATCTGATTTTGGAAATGGCAGTGTAAATAAAGTAGATTCAGCAGAGTTAGGCGAAGATGAGACAAAATCCAATGTTTTTCATTTAAAGACTAATGTTTTACCTAGGGGTTTAGTTCCTTTAGAAGACCTTTTTTATTTTAATGATGTATCTAAAAAACCAAAAATTGAAGCCAGTGGTAAAGAAGTTGAAGACTACAACATAGGGACAGAAGAGAAACCCAAGATGGTAAAACTTTCCAAATCTTTACCCCCTGAGCAAAAACTTAAATACATTGAACTTTTCAAGGAATACTCGGATGTGTTTGCTTGGGGATATGAAGATTTAAAATCTTATGACACAAGCATCATACAACATAGAATATTGATAAAAGAAGATCAAAAACCTTTTAGATAGAAACTTAGGAGAATCAATCCCAAGTTACTTCCCCTGATAGAAAAAGAAATCAAAAAGAGGTATGATGCTAAAATCATAGTTCCCTTACAATTTTCCAAATGGGTTTCAAATCTGGTTCCAACAAGAAAGAAAAGCGAGGAAATCAGGGTTTGTATTGATTTCCGAAACCTGAACAAAGTTTCTCTGAAAGACAACTACCCATTGCCAAAAATGGACCACATATTACAAAAGGTAGTTGGATCCAGTCGAATCTCCTTACTGGATGGTTTCTTAGGCTATAACCAGGTTCTCGTTCACCCAGATGACCAAGAGAAAATATCCTTCACAACACCTTGGGGCACCTTCACGTATGTGAAAATGCCTTTTGGGTTGATGAACGTTGGGGCCACTTTCCAAAGAGTGATGGACATCACTTTTGTGGAAGAACTTGGCAAATTTATTGTCATTTATCTGGACAACGTAACTGTGTATTCCCAATCCGATGATGAGCACTTAAGACATCTCAGGCGAATTTTTGAGAAATGTAAGAAATTTGGGATTTCTTTGAATCCTAAGAAAAGCCTCTTCGGATTAGAGGAGGGTAAATTGTTGGGGCACATAATCTCTAAGGATGGAATTATGATAGATCCAAACAGAATAGAAGCCATTCAGAAACTGGAACACCCAAGGAATATCAAAGAATTACAATCCTTCATTGGGAAAATAAAATTTCTGAGAAGATTCATACCTAACTTGGCCAAGCTTCTCAGGAACATCACCAACATGTTAAAAAAGGACACAAAAATAAAATGGGACATTGAATCTAAGTGGTCTTTTGAACAAGTTAAACGGGCACGCACACAGGCTCCAATCTTGATCAATCCTGATTTCACCAAGGATTTTTACCTTTTTTCTTTCGCTTCTGAACATACCATTGCAGCAGTATTACTATAGAAAAACAACGAAGGGTATGAACAGCCCATAGCCTTTTTTGGTAAAGCGTTAAGAGATGCTTCTTTGAATTATAAAATAATGGAGAAACAAGATTTTGCCCTGGTGAAAGCCATAAAGGATTTTAGAGTATATATTATCCTTTCCCACACCATCGCTTATGTTCCGAACACAGTAGTAAAAGACATTTTAACTCAGGACAATCCAGACGGTCGAAGAGGAAAATGGATTGTTGTCATTCTGGAATATGACATAGAGATTAAGCCTACTAAATTGATTAAAGGTCAAGGTCTAGCAAAGTTAATGGTTGAATCTAATTTACATGCTCTTGATATTAATTTCTTAGCTGTAGTAGATGAACAGGGAGAGCAGACGACTCCAAGCGTGAAAGAGGTATTTCTGAACTCTCCATGGTACGCAGACCTGATATTTGTTTTGCATAACTTACAAGCTCCCCCTGGTCTAACCAAAACTAAAGATAGGTTTTTGAAATTGAAAGCATTAAAATTTTGCATTTTAGAAGGCAATCTATATTGGAAGGATCCTGGAGGTATTTTGTTGAATTGTCTGTTAAAAGATGAAGCTAACAAAGTATTGCAGGATTTTCATGCAGGAGACTGTGGTGGTCATCTAAGTTGGAAGACCACAGCTAATAAAATTCTCAAAGTTGGGTTTTATTGGCCTACGTTGTTCACTAATGTGCATCAGAAAGTGACTTTGTGTCATAAATGCCAGGTGTTCGAGGGAAAAAAGAAGGTTCTTCCTTTGCCCCTGAAACCAATCTCTGTTGAAGCTCCTTTATAGCAATGGGGATTAGAATTTATCAGAGAAATACATCCTCCCTCTTCGGGCCAACACAGGTGGATTCTTACTGCCACAGACTATTTCACAAAATGGATTGAAGTTGTACTAAGCAGGCAAGCTAATGATTATGTCATTATTAAATTTCTTGAAAATAATATCTTGTCTCATTTTGGATGTCCTAGAAATATTATAACTGACAATGCAGTTTCTTTCCAATCTAAGAAGCTCATAGACTTTTGCAACCAGTGTCATATTGGTTTGGGTCATTCCACAGCTTATTACCCTCAGGGAAATGGGCTGGCGGAATCATCCAATAAGACCCTGGTGAACATTATTAAGAAGACTTTGCAAGAAAACAAAAAATCATGGAATAACAAGTTGGTTTTCGCACTATGGGCCGACAAACTGACCACCAAGAGGCCAATTGGTATGTCACCATATCAGCTGTTCTATGGCACTGAAGTCATTTTTCCCACTTCCTTAGGAGTTCCTGTAATGAAATTGCTGCAAGAGATGCAGGCCGAGCGGAACGATTCCCAAAGAAGGATAAACCAGATGATCCACTTGTAGTAGTCCAAAGAATAAATATACAACAAGACTCAGGTTGTCCAAGAAAGCATTAAAAATATATTTGACAAAAGAACTAAAGAGGATGACTTTGAACTAGGTGACTTGGTTCTGAGATGGGATGCATGAAATTAAGATAAGGGGAAGCATGGAAAATTCAACAATCTATGGAAGGGACCTTTCATAATTCAAGCATTCAGAGGAAATAATGTTTTCTTGCTCAACAACAACGATGGGACCAATCTACCAAGAGGACCTGTAAATGGCAGAATGCTAAAGCACTATTCACCTCCTCAGTAGGGACCTGCAGTTGCACTTTCCATTATACAAACCATTTTCATTTTTCTTACAAGTTTTTGAGTGAAATAACTTTGATCAGATAGTTGAAGCCCGCAGAGAAGGCCCTAAGCCACTAAACATTGTCTTCCATTTTTCAAAAATAAAACCAATCAAGCAACAAAGGAAACTATGGAGAAAGTTTTTCAGAACATCAGGAATCAGGATTCTTGGCACTTCACAAGGAGAGTACCATCCCCAGGTGGAGCCGCTATTATAACCCTATAATTTATAGGATCAACTGGTGACTGAAATGTTATCTCTTTAGTGTTTTTGTTTATCAAATGATTTTCCATTCTGCAAATAATTTGAGAAAAAAAATAAAATAAAATAAAAGAGGGCATAAAAGAAATTCAATAGAGTCCCATGCAATAACAATGATTTGGTCCATACCGTTCAAGCATGGCCAAGTTCTTTTAAATTGATGTTGATAGGAGTAGTGAATAAGCTTGGCTAAACTGTTTAATCTTAGCCAAGTGATTTAGGTTAGTTAGTGAATAAATTTGACCAAACTGCCTAATCTTGGTCAGATAACCCCAGGATAGAGTAATTTCTTAGCCCAACAGTTTAATCTGGGCTAATTGTCATAGGTGATTAGGTTAGACCATAGGGTAGTTTGCTTTATCTCAATAAAACAAGCATGATGATCAATGTTGAACCATATATTTGAGGTTTAAACGGTTTGATGCTTAACCCCTTGGTGATAAAAACATGGGAAAGCTTGGGCAAACCCACAAAATTCATTTATCCTAAATTTCCAAGAAAATATGATTGTGTGCTCATTGAATAAAGATCGTGCATCGATGAACGGCTAGAAAGAAGGTGCCTAGATCTATGGTTGACAATTTTTTCTGGACCCCCCCAACCATTCTACCTTTAACGGTAGGGTCCGGAATCGCAGATAACGAAGGCACACATCTAAACGGCTAAGGCACCAGTGCATTTATCAATGGCTAAGATTGAATTTCAGACCCCCCCCCAGTCGTTTTGCTTTTAATGGTGGGGGGGGGATCCAGAATGTTGGTTAAATATCACGCACAGATCTACGGTTGAAAAGAAGGCGCACAAATCAATGGCTCATGGTGTTTTTCGGACTCCCCCGACCGATTTGTATTTAACGAAGGGGGGGGGGGTTCAGAATGGATTGTTTTCTGGTGGGCCCCTTACTCTACGTGGCAGGAATCCATTGGTTTTGAATCTCACCACCTCCCATGGTCTAACATACCTTGTCACCCCATGACGTCATTATCCACGTTTTTTCCCCTAAAGGTCACGTCTCATTACTCTATCAGTCCATTTCCCCTTGTTCGCCCTTTACAAGTCCTCTCACCATGGTCACTCCCCAATAATCTCATGCCACTTCACCTAGTCGTATTCGTCATTCATTATTACTTGCCATCTCACGCTCCAAATGACCCATTGGTAATTTATTACCGACTAACTTATCCGTTAGCCTGCTGACCTATCCCCCGTGCCCAACAGGTATCCATTTACTCAAAACCACCATTTCCCTTCTTTCTTCCATTTCTTACTGTGTTGTCTCTCTAGAAAATACCTTTCCCATTGCACCAGAGCAATTTTCCCAGTTTCTCTCTGTTTCAGTCAACCGTCCCAAGCCACCATCATCCCCACTAATGATTGTTTGATTTACAGGTATTTTTATAGCAATGGTGCCAAAATCAAAGAGGATAGAAGCTGAGAAAAATCCTTTCCTCTCACCTCTTGTCGACCTTGACATGATCCCCCTGGCAGACAAAGACCATTTAATTGCAGACACCAGATGTGAATTGGACTTCGTGGACTTGCAGTCATGGCTCAAAGAGGTTTTCCTTGACCAGAGCTATGAAATCGGGCTCTGGGAGTCAAACCTTCCCCTGTATCGTTTCCCCCATGTTCACCATTTCCCTGAATTCTCCATCAAATGTCAAGCCCATTACATCCCCGACCAGAGATCCATATTGTCCTCGTCAAGAGAAACTCTTTTCCTCATTACACTTGAAACCACTGACCAGATGATGCAGATACCCAGAGCCGAATCCATCTCACCATTCAATCTTGAAATTATCACAGAACTGTATCAGAAATTATCATTCCCCCAAAGAGCTCAGATCTTCGAACTTTTTCTCCCACAGGTCGCTCAGCTCCCCACTACAAATCCCCTGTATCCTTTGTCCCTGTTCTCAATGAAGGGAAACTAGGTCATCTCGTTCCTCTGTGCCTTGCTTGGGTATTTTTTGGATCAATGGGTAGATGAACCCATATTGGGTTTTCTATCCATTTTCTCCACAGATGAGAGACCCACCACTCAGTTCGACTACAGCACCTTCCTGGCAGACAACATTTATGAAAAATTCTCAAATTCACCACAGAAGGCATTTTCTGGTATTCCTCAATACTGGCTTACATGATCATATTCTTTCAAGCGAAAAAATTCTCCTTTTCGATGCAGAAGATGGACAAGGATGGGAGGCCACAGGTGGTGACAGCGTGGACGTCGCTGCTCAGACACAACTCTACAAAATTCAACTTCAAACAGTTTATAGAGTAGTTCTACCATCTCGTGGTGAGCATGCTCAGTGGTCGGCCTGAGCCTAGAATAAATGAGGAAATTCAAAGAATCTTACACCTTTCAGACCTTGCAAAAATGGGAGACTGGTACCTGTACCAGGACCACACAGAGATCAGAGTGTATGGGTGTGAATTGGCTCCATACAAGTTGCCCAAGTATTAGCCTGTGAGGATATTTTCCCTAGAATACATAAGACACATGATCAATTCAGATGACATACATTTTGTGTCTCTGAAGAAGAAGCAGCAGCTCAGAATCAAAGGGCAGATTGGGTCTTTCATCTGCAATAGCTGAGGCGTCAGGGAGGAAGCAGATAGACTGTTAAAGGAGATGAAGTTATTTGTTAGCTTCATATGGAATTATGACCCCTGCAGGATAATTTTAGAGATGAGGATTAAAAATAAGAATATCCCATATGTTCATACATCTAGGCATGAGATAGAGAAGTTCACCAACCAGACAGAATGGGAGCCAAACACCCTGGTTGAGATAGAACAACAGGAATTTTCGGTCACTATCTCACAGATGACTACGCCACAGGTTCCCAAGGAGAAAAGACCCAGGAAGGACACTTCACCTTCCATCACTGAAGTATCTTCTAAAGAGTTTCAATTACACAACAAGAGATCAAAAACCAGTCATGCACTTGACACGGCTGATGAAAAGGGAATTCAATCCACTACAACTAGGGACATTGATCGGGCACTCCTTAGTACATGCAGCAAACAAATCATGACTACAGTGTTGCCCAAGAAGCCCACAGATACTACACCAGTCAACCAGTCGAGCAAAACAGGACCAAAATTGAGTATTTTTTAGAAGTATGATCTGATCAAAAAGAGAAATCAGACACTGACCAGCGACATGTATGCTCAATTCTGGAATCAAACATCAACTACACAACATAGAATGTTGTATGCATTCGACACTGAGAAGGGTAGAATGCACATGACGTTTCTACAAGCACAGGTGCCAGACCCGAAAGTAATCACTGATTACAAAAGGGCAACATTTGAATTTCAGACTAAAGATGTGCATCGAGTTGATCAAATGGATCTGCACAGGCAAAATAGAGAAATGGTTTTCTCCACATTGGCGAGTTCTTCTACTACTGCCTCCGGGTTACAGGTATCTCTGAACAACGTCCAGACGCAGCTGAAGTTAGAAAAAATATCATCCTTTTCCAAGGATAACAGGATTAAGACGTTGGAAGAATTGGTCCTCAAGATCGGTTACGATCCCTCGAATGTGAAAGCAGTCGAGGATATGCTCAAAAAGAAGAATGTTGATATATCATCTCTGAGGAAACAGTTAAAACTCCCACCAACAGAAGACTCACAGGCAAAGGGAATAGCGGAGACAGAAGGGGAAAAGGATGAGATGCCCAAACTGATCATGGAGCAGAATGCACAGTTGAAGGAAATGGAAGCGGAATTGGAAAAACTAGTGAAAGAGAAGGAGCAGTCAAATCCCATGGAAGTCATTCCACTAAGCACAGTTCCACTTGTAGGAGTGAGCACAGCGTCTATAGCATAAATTCCCTTGGAAACTCCACTAACAGCTATGGAGAAGACAGTTGAACTGGCTAAATCCATGGAAGACATGAATTTGCAAGAGACGGAGATTAGCAGACTCAAAAATGATATCGAGAACCTTCAAGAACTCAAATCTTCCTTCCAAACCAGCTACTCCAAGGAGAAACAAACTTCAGACAAGCTTAAACAGGAATTGCAACAGCTTCAAAAGCAAACAGTGGTGGGCAAAACACTTGTTGAGGTCAAAGAAAGTGTCTGGATGGATATCACCAAACCCATGAATGAAATATGGTCGATGATACAAATCATGTTTGAGCAAAACAAGCTTGTGCAAAGAAGTCATCAAGCTATCAAAAAGATAACAGCAGAACTGGGAGAGATGCCCACAGAAGTTGTTGAGATCATCAAATTTCTGAATTCCAAAACTAGAGAGGAGCTAGAGGATTTGAAGATTGAAGATAGGACAGAGACCATCCTTGAAGTCAAGAGGGTCCTGAACAAGAGAGGACTGATGCTACAGCTGGAGGAAAAGGTCCAGACCATGGACGCAGGAGTACAGCTGGAGGAAAAGGTACAGACCATGGACGCAAGAGTACAAATATTTTTCAGCAAGATCGAAGCTCTGCAGAAGAAATGCCTTCCTGGTTTGAGTGATATAAATGACAAGTTAATGACGCTCACCAATTACAAAAAGAAACTGTCCACTGTGGCTAAGGATAGCTCAAAATTCTCAAGAATACAAGGCATTATCACGGTGATCTGAAAATAGAAGGCTGACTTGTTATTCTATGCAATCACCCTCTACTTCATTAAAATAAACTTTACAGGACCTTGCTTCATGTGTTAAAATATGCAAGATAAACTTATGTGTTAAGTTCATGTATCTTCTTGTAAATGCTTATGTCTGAGGATATGTTCTTTTAGATGGTTAAATATGTACTTCAAATAAATACACAGCAACACAACTTGCAGCAAATAAACCATCAAACTCACAACAAGAACAACATGATAAAGGAGTTCACCCCCCTCCGGGCTACATCTCCTTGAGCCTCCATCAATGGACTTGGCTCTCTGGGATTAATTTGTCAAAAGTTATTTTACAAGCTGCTTCTCAACTCCAATGGAAAAACAGACTGTACCATTGATATCAGAACACATAAAAACCCCAAAAATGACTAATAGATCTCTGAAAACGGATCATCGCTCATCCGGGCATGACCTCTTCTACATGTGGCCATAAGATTCCTTGAGCTTCTCTTTGGAAAAAACACATATAAAAGTCCTCAACAGCCTCTGAAACCTGTCCCAATGTGTTCAAAGCATAACAATTAGCCAAAAATGATTATTCAATCACAGAAAACAAACATAGGCTCACCAAAACATGTCCTCCATCAATGAGGGCTTCAAACTCCCTAGAGCTTCCTGAAACTTCAATGGTGAAACAACTATAGAATAAGTCTTCAAATGGCCTTGATAATAGTGACAATGGATCCAGGACGTCCAAAAACCCCTAGCTGGGCTTTTACGGCACCTCAATCGGCCAAAAGATGAAGAAGTTAGACCTCCTCCATTTTCCTCCTTCAACCTTGCTGAAACTGGTTCGCCAAAATGCACCCTTCCCCTGTGAACCTGGCACACACGCTCATTTAAGCGAAAAAACTTGGCACCGGGCATACAACATGAGATCCGGTACATCTTCATCATCAAGCCAACTTTTGCCAAGTACATAGAGATGGATGAAGTATACTGAAGATTGCTCAAAGTCAGCGTTCCTAGTCACCTTCGATGGGAAGAGCTTTGCAATATGATCGAGTAGTCGATGAGGTGTCCAAGCCTAGTCAGCTATCCAGTCAGACGAGGTCGTGCAGAGGCCTCACCAATGGTTCACCCCAAGAAATCAGCATGAAGTTTCAACACATCATCAAGCATTTTCCTAAACTTTTGTATCTTGTTAAGTTAGTTAGCTAAATTTAGATTAGCCACATCCTGATCTTTAATGACAAGATCGTATGTAATTTTTGGTTATAAATACTTCACACTTTGAAGTACTGAGGGTTGATCTTTACGCCCTGCAAGCTACAAGACTGTAATTTTTATCAAGAGATCTTCTAGTAATACAAAGAGACATTTTCACAGGATTCTCGTGTGTTATTCATTGGTCATGTTTTCTTTTCTATGTTGAGTGTTCTTCTTGCTCAGTTTTCATATTGTGTTCTAACCTAATCTTTTAAAAGTAACGCATGTTGCAGGATTAAATTTTGTATACCCTGTTTCAGACTTTGAAAGATTTTAATGTTTATCTTCTGATATTACAGTGAAGGAATTCTTAAATGCTTCTTTACTTTAATTGATATTCTCAATCTTTTCTGTTATTCATCACTTTACTGCTAAAGAATCCAACGAATGCATTATCTTTCCCTGTGAAAAGAAGCTTTTGTTTCTAGTTTAGATTTCTATCTTATAATACAGACCCCATATCCCAATGGATGTGTAAATCGCTTTTCAGACAACTTAACGAAAACAACAAACCTTTTCAATCTTATTTATTTTATATAACTAGCCTAATATCTTAAAGTTAAAACATAGCTAAATCATACAGAGAGATCTCTCTCTGAAAATGGTAGGGCTAGATTCCAGTTTCGAAGTGGTTGGATAAAGTTACCTCTCGTAGATTTCTTCTTTACTGACAACCTCTGGGAATTTACAGAGCGTTAACAAGGTGTACTTAGATTACTAGACGGTGTTTAGCTTGCTGAAGGAGAATATGAAGACACTATGATTGATGTTGGATAGATGTCGACACTTGAAGATCTCATTGAAATTGAAAAAGTGAATCTTTTGTACATTGTTTGGAAGGAAGGTTTGTTAGTATATCAAACAAAGATTGTTGCAATAGTGGATATTCTAGCTCCCACATCCCTCGGAGAGTTGTGCATAACCCTGGGACACACTAGTTATTATAAATGATTCATATAGAATTACACAAAGGTTGTTGTGTCATTATAGAATCTACTACGCAAATATATGAAGTATATCTAGACACGAGAATGCCATGAGGTGTTGGACATGTTGAAAGAGAGATTGGTGACCACTTCGATCTTGATATTTCCAAATTGGATCAATATATTCCACATGCATGTGGATGCATCCTCAATTGCACTTGGCGTAGTGATGGTGCATCTCAAAGAAGACATCATTGATCACCTAGTCTATTTTTCCAATAGGAAGCTAGCATATTTTGAGAATAATTACACAACCACGGAGCATAAAAGACTGGAAATGGTATATGTCTTATAGAAGTTTCGACATTACTTACTCAACACTCCCTTTGAAATTTTTACTGACCATTGGATGCTTAAATACTTGTTCAATAAGTCAGTGTTAGGGGGAGAATATGTTGATGACTATTGTTTTTCCAAGAATTCGAGCTTAGAATTCAAGTTCGGAAAGAACAATGTTAGTATTGACCATATTTCAAGGATAGAATCAGGGGAATCTGGAGGTAGTTTATATTATGATCTCCCCAATGCACAACTCTTTAGGGTTGAAACAGTACCAAATCAACTAGCAGAAATTGTAGTATACTTGAAAATGGGACATGCATCGGAAGGACACACTCAAGCACAGTGTAGAAAATTGGTGACTCGCAACACTGATTATCAGTTGATCACCAGGAATGTATGCAAGCTTGGATGTTAGGGACCTTACCCCTCACGTAGATAGAATAATATATTTTCCATGTAATAAAGGTCGACATTAGTTAATAACACCTAAATATAATTTCCATGTAATAAAGGTCGACATTTGTTAGTAAGGCCTATTTAATAAATGTGAACAAGTAAATATAAGAAGACCTAATAGAAGATTTCGCTTCTAGAAATATCTTCCTCTGGAATATTCTTTAGAATATAGAATTAGTATAAATAAGAGTAGGAGGCATGAGAAAGGTTTTCTTAAGAATATTTGTAATAAAGCTTTGCTCTACTGGAGGTTTCCCCTTCGAAGAGGCAAGTGAACATTTCTTTCTTTAAATAAAGGTATTATTTCTAGTGTTTCTCTTGTCATATTTTGTTTTTCCAATGATATCTGTCGAATATTCTTTTTTATGCATATAATATTACATATGGTACCTTACAAGTGGTATTAGAGCACTTTCCTTGGCAAGAATTGTGGGTTCATTTTTTTTTCCAGGGTAGAGACGTGTATTGTCGTTGTACTAAAATCACAAAGATATATCGCTCAACAGGTAAAACTATGGTGGGGAAGACTACACACAAGTGTGATACAGACGATCTCATGGGGTTGCATAGAAACCAAATTTTCACCCTTGTTGGAAACCTCTGTAACCCCTATTGGTACCCCTCAAGTAGTACCACATCAAACAAAATTTGTACACGAACATCACTCCCACATACTAGTAGGTATATCAAGAGTCCCCTAGGTCTCCTGAAGCCATCCCTAGATCAATCAATCGGTCGACTGACTGTTATAGTGCCACCGATAATAGCACTATGGAAGATACTCACTTATGCCTCAGTAATTTGGTTGTAAAACTAAGCGTACGGTCAATCCTCCTTAGTTGGTTCCCTGAGATATTGGTCCAAGTACTATTGTTTGGCCCCACATGTATATCAAAGAGATATAGCATAGGGTAAACCCTTGTCCATAGGCACCCTGCAAACCCTAACTAGGGAAGAACATTCTAACAAGAAACAAAAAGGATATTTTGGCCACACAACCTTGCCTCCTACATTATGGTTCCTGCATGCACCCTTATTTGAGACATATCTCATTGGATTATCTTTTTCTCCTTTATCATTGTGATACCTATCATTTTTAACCTTTTTTTTACACCGTGGAGCCATACCCTTCCCAACACCCTTACTTCCCACTTATCCCATTGGCTTCCTCTCATTACCTTGATCATAGTGGTATATATCACTTATTTGATTTTTTATCCATGGACTCACCCCTCATCCCCTCATGGCTCCCACCCGCCAAGAAGAAACCAATTAGAAACTGAGAACTGACCTTACTTCCCTTCAGGACAAAGTGCATAATGGCATTCCTATCATTCATGTCAAAATGGACCACATTCATGAACAACTTAGTAACCAATTTATTGAAGTCAATTCCACTCTCCAACAATTCATGAAAAAATTTCAGGGCCCTTCCTCCTCTGACCCACCTCTCTATACTGAAGGTTTTGACTCCAACTACCCTTTGCACTCTAATTCCAACTCCCTACATCGCGACCCTTGTTTTCCCTAAGTCGAGGTGAATAAATTTGATGGCTCAAATCCACAAGCCTTGGTTACTCATATGGAACATTATTTCTCCCTCCATGGAATTGTTGATGAGTTGACCAAGCTTCGTTACATAATAATCTATTTGGATTTGTAATGATGGAAATGGTGGAAATGGCGTAGAAATGCATGCCAAGGGTATGTTTCTTGGACATAGTTTGTTGTTTAGTTGTATGAATTCTTTGACACAAACACCCAACATTTAGGATGTTTGACCAATTTGAAACAGTCTGGCATAGTGGAAGATTGTATCACTGTCTTTGAGCACTTGGATTTTCACACGAAGGGCATGATATATGCCTTCTTCTGGGAATTCTTTATCAATGGCATCAAGGATGAAATCTAAGCCTAGGTCATCATGTCTCACCCCAGACCTAGTTGGAAGCAATTAAACATGTCAAGGAGGCACAACAGGTAATCTTGGCCCAGAGCAGAAAATTCACTTTTGTTCCCCACCCAAAACCCACCAATGATGTCCCTCAGGCCCCTCCTCTCAAGGTCCAAAAATTAACATGGGAGAAAATGGTTGAATGTCGACTCAAGGGTATTTGCTACAATTGTGATGATAAATAATTCTTAGGCACAAGTGTAAAGAAAAAAAACTTTTTATGGCCATTTTGGAGGATGTTTATGATGAAGAGGTTGAGGTTTCACCTGAAGCAAAGCTACCCAAAATAGATGATCCTATGCCACCCTATGATCATCCTAAAGTTGAACCATTGATTTCACTAAATTCTCCCACTACTTTTGTTTTTCCCCAAACCCTCAAATTGATTGGTTACAGTAATCACAAGAAAGTCATCATCCTAGTTGACAGTGGTAGCACTCATAATTTCATTCATCGTCTCCTTTCTCAAGAAGTCAATTGCTATATCCATGTTGTCAATAATTTTCAAATCATGATTGCCAATGGTGGTTCCATGAAATGTGGGGGGAATTATGAAAATGTGCACCTACAAATTGGTCAGTATAAATTGAAATATCACATGTTTTATATTAACATGGGTGGTTGTGAAATTGTGCTTGGTGTCGAATGGTTACTCACTCTTGGCCCCATCACCATGTATTTTAAGGAATTAACCATGAAATTCCAACAAGAAGGACAATATTATAAAATCCAAGGCATTATAGCAGGGTCTCCAAAGATCATCAGTTCCCACCACATGGAAACGTTACTCAAAAAAGGCCATTCTGGCATCATTTCCCAAATCCATTATATTCAAGTAGTTGAGACACCCCCGATGCACCCCAACCTTCAAGAAATCCTTTCTTGCCATCCCACTATTTTCCAAACTCCTCGATGCCATTCCCCCTCCCGCAGAGATCATGACCATTCCATTCCTTTAATCTTGGGCATTCTTCCTCCCAATGTTCACCCTTATCATCATCCCTTTGCTAAAAAAAATGAAATTGAGAAAATTGTCCAAGAATTGTTAGAAGTGGGTGTTATTCATCCTAGTACTAGACCTTATTCTTCCCCTATTGTCATGGTCCTCAAGAAGGAAGGAACTTAGAACATGTGTCCTAATTTTTTATCCCTTAACAACCTTACCATCAAAGATAAATTCCCCATTCCTATCATAGATTACCTTTTGGATGAACTCAATGGGGGTCAATACTTTACTAAAGTTGACCTTTGTTCGAGCTACCACCAGATACGTATTAAATAAGAATACATCCCCAATAATTCATTTCTCACTCATGAGGACCACTATGAGTTCTTGGTCATGCCCTTCGGCCTCTGTAATACCCCCTCCACTTTTCAGAGTTTCATGAATCATGTATTTCGTCCTTTCCTTGGTCATTTTATGTTAGTTTTGTTTGATGATATTCTCATATATAGTAAAACATGTCCAACCCATCTCACCCATGTATATCAAGTTCTACATCTTCTCTCCAAGAACCAACTTTTCCTCCAACAATCTAAATTTGTTGGTAGTGCTTTTGAAGTTGATTACCTAGGTCATATTCTTGGAAAGGATGGTATAAGGGTGGATCCCAAGAAAATTGAATCTATGCATAATTGGCCTCGCCCTAAAACTCTTAAAATGTTGTATGGTTTCTTGGTTTTAACAGGATATTATCACAAGTCTGTTTAGAATTATGGAAAAATTGTGGCTCCTCTCACAACTCTCCTTAAAATGAATGCTTTCAGTTGGAATCCAGTAGCTGACCAATCTTTCCAATACTTGAAATAAGTTGTGTGCACTACTCCTATACTGGCCCTACCTAACTTCACCAAGGTCTTTGTTCTAGAATGTGATGCATATAGGAGAGGAATCATGCCAATCCTCGCAAGATGGATGACCTTTGGCTTTCACCAGCAAAAAATTTTCAGACTGAAATTTGTGCCAATCGATTTATGAAAAGGAAATGTTGGCTATTTTGAATGCAATGGATCTCTCATGCCCTTATCTAATGGGAAACTACTTCCAAATTAAATTGGATCATCAAATCCTCAAGTACTTCTTAAAGTGGTGCAAGTTGCACAAAATTGCTTCGCACAATACTGATGAATGTCACTCCAAACAGTCATTTTTGGCTGAGACAAAAGCCTCAGTGTCAGATGTTGACCCAGACTCTTATTTAAAACTGGAAAAGGGAGAATATATCATTAATGTAGAACCCAATGTCACCATCACTAAGACAAAATTCTAGCTAGAGGAACTGGAGGAGCCTGAAGAAGGGAAGCGCATATTGCACTCACAGATGTGGGTGAAGGGGACCCCACTTCATTTCATTGTTGACAGTAGTATCTAGAAGAACCTAATCTCGATAGAGGTCATCAAGAGTTTGAACCTGATAATGACGACACATCCTTAGCCATACACCATTGGTTGGCTCAGCTAGGGATGGGACATCCACGTAAGCCAACACTGTCGCCTCCAGTACAACATCAAACCCTTCAACGATGAGGTATTATGTGATGTTTCCACCCTTGAATTTTTTAATGTTTTTTAGGGAAGCCATATATGTGAAATTTTCATGTGTTTTATGAATCTAGGCCCCATAATGCCATTATTACTTTGACAGATCAACTCTACAGGGTAATAGAGGCATCCCCAACTACTACGGTCACTTTGATCTCTGCAAAGAAATATAGAAAGGCGGTCTCTTAGACTAGGAGACTTTTCCTCTTTATGGTTTGGTCAAAAGGTGAATGGAAGGTCACTACAACCGCCAAAACCTTTGCATGGGGTCTCTCTACATAGCAGCAGCAAGTGGAAAAGATAGTGGAAGAGCACAAAAACATATTTGCCTTGCTTACTGGGGTGTCTGTGCACTATTAGGTAAAGCACTCAATTGATTTGACACCAATTTCCCCTCTACCTAAAATCCCTATGTACAGGAATTTTGTTATGGATCGTGAAGAAACAAAATGCCAGATCCAAGAGTTAATTCTAAAGGGCCAAATCAGACCAAGATCATCACCTTGTGGGAGCCCAATTTTTCCAATACATAAGAAGGATGGGACATGATGACTTTGTATTGATTACATAGCCCTAAATAAAATCACAGTCAAGAATCGGTACCCCAATCCCCCAAATTGATGATCTTCTTGATCAGCTCAACGGAGCCAAGTTTTTCAGTAAGATTGATCTAAATTCGGGCTACAACTAGGTATCAATTGGGAAAATTGATCTATGGAAAAACAACCTTCAAGTCTAAAAAAGGTATCTTCGAGTGGTTGGTCGTGCCTTTCATCTTGACTAATGCCCTAACCACATTCATGCAGATGATGGATGGCATATTGTGGCCATTCACAAACTCCTTTGTGGTCGTATATTTGGATGACATCCTTATCTTCAACAAAACTTGCGAGGAGTATTTGAATTTGTTGGCCCTTAAACATGTTTTGGGGAAACTCTGGTCAGTTTTGGCCCACTTTTGGACTTCGACACATTGGTCGAAGAAAGAGCACCCAGGAAGAGTTGAGATCATGAATATCACCTATTTTGAGGGTTATGTGGACCCAATAAAGGGTCCTCTATGGTTTTGTAACGGATTTATGGGATGTCGGCCCATGGGGTTTTCCCATGTTTAGGCCTTATTGTAAGGGTTTGTATAATATAAATAAAAGAAGAATGTATTGTAGAAAGGGGTTGAATGTAGTTCTTTGTGGACAGAGTTTCTTTCTGCAAAGGGATGCATGTATGTGATTATGATTCTATAGAGGGTGCAAGTGCTATGATATAGGGTTTTGGCTATGTTCATTTGACCTAGTTTTCGAAGGAGGATCTGGTGCTCAGTGCACAAATCTCATGTCTGGTGCAGAGCTCGACTGTGTGGCTTGGTGCATAGGAGTGAATGAATGTAAGATTATGGCAAATAATAAAGACGTGAAGTAGTTTGTGGATGTAGCCCTACACTGGAGTGAATCATGTATATCTAGTGTCTCATGGTTTGCTTTGTGCAATGTTATCTTTGTTATGTTTTAGTGCTTGGATTAGGATGTGTAATGGATATGTATGTGTTGATTAAATGATTTGCTTATGTTAAAATGATAGATCTGGTCCACCGTGCTAAATGTTAAGTGTTTAAGGTGCATAATCTTTTGTTGTTACTGTGTCGATATATCTTTGATTATGTTATGTGATGTTAATAGGGTTAATGAACTAATGCATGTCACTTCCTAAGCATTAACATAATATCATGTGAAGTGTTATTATCACATATATGTGTCCCATCCTAGTTACAGACACCTGCATCCTGTAACCCCCCCTACTTATACCTTGGGTGAGACTTCGTTTGCTTCACAGGTGTTTCTGAAAGGGCTAGTAGTCAGGGTTTTGTTGGTACATTGTTAAGTGTTGAACCCTGGGTCTGCCCCTGTGCCAACAGAAGCATATTCGGCAAGTCCTTGACACCTTGCTACAACACAAGTTATATGCCAATTTGGAGAAGTGTTCCTTTGACATACAAAGAATCCAATATTTTGGATACATCATGGATGAGTAGGGTGTGCATGTGGACCCAACCAAGATCCAAGTCATCCATGACTGGCCAGCCCCGAAGACAATGACCAAGCTCCGTAGCTTCTTGGGCCTTGCCAACTTCTACCGGTGGTTTTTATTGGGGTTCTCTCATACCACTTGGGCCCTAAGCCAGGTGACCAAGGGTGGAGCGAAGGCCAAGTATGTGTGGGTTGTGTCCCAACTAAAATCATTCAAGGATTTGAAATTCCACCTCTTATTATAACCAATCCTTATTCTACCAAACCTACAACAAACATTTGATATTGGGACAGATGCTTCAAATTATGATATCGGTGCAGTCCTCACTCAACGTGGGTATCTGGTAGCCTATCACAGTGAAACATTATCTGTGTTGTTCACAAATACCCAGCTTATGACAAAGATATGTACTCCATTGTGTAGGCACATCGATAGTGGAAGAATTACAATATGGGTAAGGAAATGATCCTCCACACTAATCACAGGCCTCTCCAATTCATGCAGAGACAAGGAAAGTTACATAAAAACCTCCATCAGAATTGTTCCACGTACCTGCAACAATTCTACTTAAATATCAAGTACAAGAAGGGAAGCACAAACCATGTCACAAATTTCCTTAGTCAACCCCTGGTTGTGGCGCTAACCATGGTTCTTGACTTTTGTGGGCATGAGACATCTAGGTGACCACAATTATACAATAATGACTCTAACTTTGTTGTTTCCTATCAGAAATTGAGCATGGGAAAAATAGTTCCAGAATTTCATCTCCAGGATGGATTGTTATTCCATCTGAGCCATCTTTATGTTCCTTCAAGTGAGCATGCAAAGCTAATCTGGGAAGCTCATTACAATCGAGCAGCGGGAAATTTTGGTGTAGAAAAAATAGTGGCAGTATTGCAAAAACGTTTTTATTGGCTGAAAATTTGACAAGATGTCCACAAGTAAATCAAATCATGCATTTCTTGCGTGAGTGCCAAGACTACCATCAATAAATAGGGGCTATACACCCCTCTTCCTACTCTATATAGTCCTTAGGATTCTATCTCCATGGATTACATGTTTGGTCTACCCCTAACCAAGCAGGGGAATGACTATGTATTTGTGGTCATTGATCGATTCTATAAGATGCCAGTTTTGGCACCCTGCAAGAAGATCACAGTCGGGGCCACCGCTAAGCTCTTATTTAAACATGTTTGGGTTCATTTTTGGATCCCATGAACCATTATCTCAGATCAAGACAATAGGTTCCTGAGCACTTTTTGGTCCAGCCTATAGTCGATGATGGACACCAAGCTGAGAAAATCGACTACCTTCCACCCATAGACTAATGGAAAAATAGAGGTAGTCAACATGATGGTTTTCCATATCACAAGGATGTACAATTCCAAACATCCATGCACATGGGATGAAATCCTTCCTTATGTTCAACACAGCTACAACATATCCCTCCACATATCTATTGGCCACAACCCTTTTCAGGTAAGCTTGGGGTTCCAACCATTGGCCCCCATTGACGTAGCCCTACCCATTATAGTTGCATAGGAAGATTCCTCCCATGCTTAGACCAAGGATGATCAAGCATCCAATTTTTTTTATAAAATATATCACATCCAACAAAAATGTCATGATATTTTGCAGAAAGTCAATGCCAAGTATAAGCAATTCCACGATCAACATCGGGTACCACGCAAGTTTTGGGTGGGAGATAAGGTATGGTTGCATCACATAACCCCATTAGAAGTTATGCCCGCTCTGATACAAGCCTTACACCATCAACAAGATTATGGGTGAGAATGCTTTTGAATCAAGTATTCCTCCTTTCCTTGGCTTACACCTGGTATTTAATGTGGAACTGCTCCTACCATATTTTCCACCTCTCCTATACACTTCGAATGTGGTTGAGCACTTGGACCCTATAGAAATCAATCCTGAATACATTGAACAGGTGAAACTTGATTGAATCATGGACACCAAGATGAAGGGAACTCGCCAATAGAACATCCAACTCTATTGGGTCGTCAAAGAAGGGCAATTTTGTTGGCCCTTGACCAAGTTTTGAGGATCCTTGGTCAGGTTTGACCTACTTTTGGGACTTCGACATGCTGTCGAAGGCAGAGAAAAATTCGAAGCAAAGATCACGGGATCTCATCCCCTTTTTAGGGCCCTTTTGGGTTTTGGGCTTATGTAATGGGTATGGGGATGTCGGCCCATGGGTTTACCCATGTTTAGGCCTCTTTTGTAATGTATAAATAGATAGCTAAGCGATGTAAGCTAGTGGCGAATGGGTGATGCTAAGTGCTAAGTGCAAGTGTTTTATGTTAAGGCTAAGTGCAAGTAATAGTTGTAAATGCTCTGTGCATACTGTGTATTGAGAACTTGCAGAGCTAAGTGCAAGTGATTGTAAGAAGGATCCATGTTGTACCAAGCTCGAGGAAGGAGGATCTGGCGATGTGCACACAGATATCATGTCCTATGTGGATTTGGTTTTGTGGCTTTCTACATTGAAAGAAGATAACAAAGAGAAGAAGAGTTGGTGGACGTAGCCCCAAGCTGGGGGTGAACCACGTATATCCTATGGTGTTATTCTTTGTGCAATGTATTGATGTGTTTATGTGTTTACTTTCTTAAGTGCTTTGATATATATGAATGATAGATAGATATGTTAATTCTTTGTGCTTAGTAATATGGATGAATGCTAGATCTAACCTATGTGAATGTGCTTAGTTCTTGAATATGTTAGATCTGGGTAAAAATCGTGGTGCTCTATAATTAGGGTTTTATCTACGAAGTAGATAATGGTTAAATATTGAAAAGATATAACTACTAAGTGCTTTGTTAAGGTGTTGTAATCACATATCAGTGTCCCAAATAAGGTTGCAAACATCTCAGTCCTGCAACCACCCCTGCCTCTACCTTGGGTGAGACTTCATCTGCTTTGCAGGTGTTGCCGAAAGGGTCGGTAGTTAGGGTTTTTTTGGTGCATTGTTGTAGTGTTGAAAACTGGGTATGCCCTTGTTCCAACAAATGGTTCCATTGTCGGGACCTAGAACTATGATTGTTGGGAACTAAAGTAAATAAAAATAGAAGCTTTGTGTCTAGATCTGTTGCTGAAGTGCGTAGTATTATGACCCTAAAATTGTGATTGATGGGAACTGAAGAAAAGAAAGATCTATGTGTAGATCTGTTGCTTTAGTGCGCAGTAGTCTACTTAACTTGTGAATATCTGTGCTAAGTGTTACACATCAAAATTGCTCAGATGGATAAGTGTCGCATTGTCCCTATCAATCGTCGTAAGTGTCGCATCTTCCCTACAACTTTCGCAAGTGTCGCAAGTTGATCACTAGTGTCGCAAACAATGTTCAGACATGATGCCATGATAACGACACTAAGGAGGCACTTATGACACCTCACATGACTAATTTGAAGGTCAAGAACTGGTCTACTGGAATCAAATAGCTCTTGACACCTGAAAGAGACACTAAAACATTGGTTTGGAGGGGGAACGCTCCCCTACTACAGCTGCAGAATCACTGGCGCTCCTCTGCCATGCTTCAAGGAGCGTTATAACGCCCCTCAGACCCTTCTGTAGGAGCGTTGCTCATCCTGAGAGCGCTGGCACTTTCCCAAGGCTCACCAGGAGCGCTACAACGCTCTGATGCCCCTTTTGGGGGAGCACTCCCTATTCTGGGTCAGTTGTTAGCCCGTTGAGGAGAATAAGGGGAATATCATTCGAGATTAGGAGGCAGTTGTGATCGAATTATCGGTTTCATCAAAAGATCCCTGATCTAAGGAGAAGGTCCCCAACTGGTTCTAAACATAACTCAAGAGGTTAGACCCCTCTTAACCTATATAAACAGGCTCTATGATGGTGGAAATGGGGAGAAGAATTGAACATATGAAACTTATGATCTTGGAGGAAACTGACAGTCAGCCAAAGGAGAGTGATCAGTGAAGCTATTGTTATCCAGGTTGTGGATCTTTCAGGCAAGGGTTAGACGAAGAGGACTTGACGAAGCTGTCGCATTCGCATC
>ML790035.1:139582-181601 GCA_009831015.1 Picea engelmannii | reverse complement strand
ATGGATCCAGCACGTCCAAAAACCCCTGGCTGGGCTTTTACGGCACCTCAAACGGCCAAACGGTGAAGAAGTTAGGCCTCCTCCATTTTCCTCCTTCAAGCTTTGCTGGAACTGGCTCTACAAAACGCACCTCTGTGTGCATGAACCTAGAACACGCTCCCAATGCGCATTATAACCTGGCACCGGGCGCAACTGCACCAACGGTGAAAACCGTAGAATGGTTAGGGCACCTCCAGCCCCCAACCGCCTCGGCACTGGGTCATATTGCTCACGCGACCATAGGCTGGGCATAAAAGTCGTTTGACCATTTAAAAACCGTGCAAATGGATTGTAACTCCCGCGCTCCGAGCCACGGGCATGTGGCATACCACATATAAACAAAGGTTTTAAAAAACCCATGCCCACAATATAATACACCGGATATATATTTCTCGCGCGCGTTTTTATTACAATGGCATATAATATAACCATAGGTTATAACCCCGCGCGAATTATATTAACACACAATGTATACTATTTGAAACCCCGCACATGTTTTATAACATATAACTATATGTTATGGTTTGGAACTTTATGTTATGGGTCGGGGCTAAGCCCCGACCCGCCCCCTTTCCATATATTACATTGTATTAACTTAAAACAAATAACCCGCGCATATATTTCAAGAAACATTAGGTGGCCTAATGGTAGGCGGAGTATTGTAAAAACTTTGTGTTGTGGGAGGCCCGGGGGTCGAACCCCGCGGCCTCCATTATTTTTACAAAGCAAATATAAGCCAATCAAATGAGGGACACGTGGCGCCCAAACATTGGGCCACGTGCCCTCTTCTTATTCGCTTCCAATACGACACGTGTCAACATGTTACTGGTCAACGAACATCCAACCAAAATGTGCCACATCATCATGATGGTACGGCCCTCCACGTGGCCGTACAGACTGTACGGACAAGTACAGCTAGCATCCCAAATTTTTACCTGTTTGGCTTGGCGGTCAAATCGCAATATCTCCTCCATACGGACTCCGTTTGCGAAAGTAAATATACCGCTGGAATTAGGAAGACGAGATGGACGCAATGGCACAGGTTTCGTTGTGATCCGGGCACTTTGAAAATTTAGCAAAATTTTGCCCCCTGGTCCAGATTTTGATCACCCTTGCTTGAGCGTCTACAAAGCATTTCAGTCATCAGTTTGCATCTTCTCACTTCATACTTTGGGGGGCATTTTGTTACACGTCAAAACTGCTCAGATGGATAAGTGTCGCATTGTCCCTATCAATCGTCGTAAGTGTCGCATCTTCCCTACAACTTTCGCAAGTGTCACAAACAATGTTTAGACATGATGCCATGATAACGACACTAAGGAGGCACTTATGACACCTCACATGACTAATTTGAAGGTCAAGAACTAGTCTACTGGAATCAAATAGCTCTCTACACCTGAAAGAGACACTAAAACATTGGTTTGGAGGGGGAACGCTCCCCTACTACAGCTGCAGAAGCGCTGGCGCTCCTCTGCCATGCTTCAAGGAGTGTTATAACGCCCCTCAGACCCTTCTGGAGGAGCGCTTCTCATCCTGAGAGCGTTGAAACTTTCCCAAGGCTCACCAGGAGCGCTACAACGCTCTGATGCCCCTTTTGGGGAAGCGCTCCCTATTCTGGGTCAGTTGTTAGCTCGTTGAGGAGAATAAGGGGAAGATCATTCGAGATTAGGAGGCAGTTGTGCTCAAATTCTCGGTTTCATCAAAATATCCCTGATCTAAGGAGAAGGTCCCCAACTAGTTCTAAACATAACTCAAGAGGTTAGACCCCTCTTAACCTATATAAACAGGCTCTATGATGGTGGAAAGGGGGAGAAGAATTGAACATATGAAACTTATGATCTTGGATGAAACTGACAGTCAGCCAAAGGAGAGTGATCAGTGAAGCTTCTGTTATCCAGGTTGTGGATCTTTCAGGCAAGGGTTAGACGAAGAGGACTTGACGAAGCTGTCGCATTCGCATCTACGATTGTAAGTATTGTTGTCGTTATTCTCATTAATATGACACGCTTGGCTCTTTCTTTCTAGTTTGTGTCTGATGTTACATGAACTTATAATTTAGTGATAGATCTGTTTTCAAGCTAATGTCAGTAGAGTAGGAAGTGGTCGTATCTTGTTTTTTCCACAGACCTCAGCGAGGAGCAAAGGATTGGAACGCAACTCGGAGCGTGCAGGGACAAGCGTCGATTGAAAGGTACTTCTGATATCCTCCCTTCTCATGCATTAGTTTAGATAGATTTGAAAGGAAGTCAGTGTCCACGTTAAGCATTTTTCTATCTAGGGTTAAGGTCAAGCCTTAGAGGTGATCTACTTGTCCGCAGGGAGATTTTCCTACAACACTAAGAAGAAAATTCAGATCTGAAGAAAAGAGGTAAGATCTGAAGGCTTTGTGCTTTGTTAAAGGTAAGAATAGTGAAAAGTTTTGATTGAAACAAGGAAAGATAACTGGAAATTTTTTTCAAAAGTATGGATCTAGGTATGTTTGATAAATTTTGTCCTAGCTTGAAAATTAGGGCACAACTAGATAAAATAAGGTTTGATGTGAATAGATCTCACAAAAATAATGAAAGATATGTTATTCCTATGCATAGAAAGAATGTTTGGACTAACAAATGGATGCAGGAACCTAGAAAAAAAAAATTGCAAGTTAGCTACTATGATCTTAGTGTGCAGTATAGGAAAGGTTGGGGATAATTTCAAAGAAAAAGAATATTAACTCTTTGTTACAATTGTAGAAGACCGGGACATCTTGCTAAGGAATGCCCTGGTAGAAGACCTAGTTTTCTTTGTTGTCGAGCTATGGATCATGAAGTTTTGGATTTCCCTAGAATGATTGCTAAGGTTGAAAGAATGAATATGAGACAAGAAAACCCTAAGGAAGATCAATAAACTAAGACCACGAAAGAACCCCAGAAAGAATCAGATATTGTATTACTGCAAATGAAAGAAACCCTGAATGATCACTGAAATATCAACTTATCAGAGATCTTAAAAGAAAAAGAGTGCATAGAAACAAGAATAGGAGACTTTGACATAGACTATGTTCTAGATGAGGAAACACAGGTGAATATTATGACAGAAAGAACCTGGGAAATTTTAGGAAAGCATGCTATGATTCCTTCATTAGGAGGAATAGGATTACTTAGAGGAAATTTGATAACCCTATGTGGAAGACTCACCCAAATAGTTATGAGTGCTCATGGAACTACGATAGAGGAAAATTTTGAGGTTGTTAAATTTATTGAGAACATCGCCCCATTTGCTATGTTATTAGGAAAACCTTGGATTAAGAGAAATCAGACCAGAAGAAAAGAAGAGGAAGTCTTAGAACAAAAGAAGAAAGAATTAAAATATTTCATGACTAGGAGGATAGTGCACTTAATTGAAGAATAGGAGAATAGATCAAAGATATTTAAAACCAGAAACTTGGATGTCGAAGTTGAACGAACACACGAATATTCACAAAAGAACGGAGTACCTACCCCAAACAGATAAGAAGTATTTCCCTTAAACCCTATGAAAGAATCTCACCAGCACGAAGTTACTATACCAAAAGGAGATAAGAATCAGAATGGAAAGAGGAATACTGAGACGAAGATCACCAGGAAGAAGGCTAGAAAACTCAGTAAGAAGAGAGAAAACATAGAAAAGTTACAGAAGGTCCCAGAGGGGACTTCACAGAGGGAAGGTTTGCAAAACTGGAACTTCGTCGGGATATCAGAACAGCACAACATGGCACTTCACCATATGGAGTGATATAGTCGTTGAAAGCATTATAATCGTTAGCCCAATGCCCCGAATGGTTAGAATAGAAGTTATGACCAAAAAGCTCGCCATCGGACCATTGGGACTGTGTCATAATGGATAGAACTACATTGATGAAGGCCTCTTGTCCATTGGAGAAGATCTATTACATCGTTGTCTACTTATTTCGTCGATTGTTTCACCAAGAACACTTTTGCGAATTGTATCCAAGACAACAAGAGAACTCATTGCTACTGCGTTGTGTTTATTGATATCTACAACTGTTCCATTTCTTTGAGCATTCATTCATCCACCTGAGTTATCTGATTTGAGCATGTATGTCGAACAAGATCATTGCCGCAAAGAAAGTCATCGAAGAAGTTCTAATCAACCTTATGGCATAGAGAGTGATGTCCATGGGATTTCAAGCTTCATCGATGCAAGTGCAAGCCTCCCCATCAACTACTCGTGGATCCGGACCATCCCGCATTGAAGATGAGAAAAGAACCAAACACAGAGATGACTTAGTGAATGAGAATTTAATCCCATCTGTTCTACTCAATTACATCCTACCTCTAGTTAGTGCGGTGAATCATGACAGTGTCACGAGGGACTTCGAATACACAGTCATCACGACGTACCTCGTGAAGGGGATACACGCAATCAGACCGCAGTTGGAGATTATTCCAACCTTGAATATCAGTGACTATAATCTAGGGGACCGCAAGACCTACGGCATGCTCGTGCCTCACAAGTACTTGACTAAAATGAAGGGAAAGAGATCGAAGATCATTCCCCAGCCATGGACCATGAACATCGCACAGTCAACTATCCTTAATGTCATGAAAATTACACACTTTGGAAGGCACCAGGAGGCTAGTGTGTGCATTAAACTCCTGTTGTCGTGCTTCAACGGTGGTTATTTATGGTTAGACAAGCATATTACTGTCGATCCAGCGTTGATCCATAGGATCACCGAATTGAGCATGTAGGGACCCGACCTATAGGACTTCTACCCAGGGAAGGTTGCAGATCATTCCCTAGAACAGAAGATTAAATACATCTATGGTGATGTAGAGAAGGGGATGTGAGGCTACAAGGTATCCTCCATTCAGAATGGTGTAGTGTGCCTCATTTTTTAGTTGATTGTTGGTAAGCTAGTCCGAAAGAACAGACCCACACATGTCACAGGGTTTGTGGTTGACCTCGTAGGAAAGTGCATGGAGGGATTACATATGAACTAGGTGAAGTAATTAGTCAACCAACTAGAAATCGATTATCGTGAAGCTCAGGATCAGGGCTATGAGTTCCAGTTTAGCTAGTTGTTTATCCTCATCATGTTTACATCTTGGGAGATGTCGGAAGGTGTGACCTTCTCGGACATTGAGCCATTCGAACTACTTGTTGCGAAGTTCACAACGCTCTGGTACTCGAGCGACATGGGAAAATAGTGGAAGTCGAATGCAGTATTCCATACCTACTACCTGCAGCTAAAAAGGGCTATCAATCATTCCCCTGGATGACACCAAACACTCTGGATAGGTTCAGACCCCTTATGAAGTTTCGTGCAAATAGGCATTTCATATATATCACCATGCACGCATATGAGAATAAGAAAGAGTTTCAGACATACTATAAGCTCATTGAGGAGGACCTGGAAGAAATAACTAAGGAATGGCCCATAGATTTCCTTATACCAGTCACTAAGACATAATTGTCCGACCCAAATCCCATTGGAAGCCTAGAGTTACCTGCGAGGAGTATAATGCACCCAGCAGTAGCAGAAGGAAGAAGAACGAAGATGTATAGGAACTGAGCAGTGCCTCATAAGTGAATGACTCAGATTCACCTGGAAAAGGAGGAGGTGATGAGGCAGACAAAGAGGAGAAAGAAGAAAAAACGGGGGAAGAAGATAAGCAGGAGAAAGATGAAGTAACCCCGCCACAGAAACCCCTTGATGACACAGATCCATCAAAGAAAAGGAAGGTTTCCCCCAAAAAACCTACATCACAGAAAAAATCCAAAGCAAGCAAGCCGAAGCTTCATCTTGTACTCATGATCCGTGACTTTGATTTCATCATTGCAGTTGTATCATACACTTTGCAGGACATTTTGCAGAACAACTAAGCCAAGCAAGAAGCCTTGTATGACAGAATCGCGACAGAGATGAGATGGGTACAGCAGGCCCTTCACTCCATCCGCGCAGTATCCACCATGATGTTGTGGGTGGGAAATCCCCCTATGGACTAGCATTAAGGGTTCTGTAATGCATGCAGAAAATGACCTAAAGTCTCCTACTTCTTACCAACATCCCAATCATAAACCCCATTATTCATATGCCAATGCAAGGTTAAAGAGATCAAGTTACTATACCTTAGTTTCTGTGTTTTATGTTGATCCTTTAACGTTCGGTCTCTCCTTGACTGTAAATATCCTCTCAAATATTACCTGCATTCAAAAACAGACAAACAAAGAACTCCAAACATGCATATGATCTATGAACTAATGGGTTAGAGATTATATCAAAATATAATCAAATTTAAATATTGACAATCTCATATGGCGGGACGGGAAAAGTACTTCTTTTATTAATCTCACAAGAGTAAATTACAATAGTGAGATCGGCCAGTACTGCTCCTCGAATTTAGTCATGGGCTCCTCTTCAACTGTGCTCCAATTTCTTTTGTATATGTTTCTCTTCACACACTAGTTGCAAAAGGTTGGGACAAAGGGAATGCGAAATCGGGTAGAGTTTCTTTACAATTATTTTCCTCCTTCAAATGGGACCCCTACCGCTTCTTTTATAGGCTAGAAAGGGATAGGTATTTGGTCAAGTGATCGGCTATGGGTGGTCAAACGGTTTAGGTAACTTACCCAAAACTGTGAGTTTCATCTACAACTTTCCATTTTTCGTGCTTTTGTAGGTATACGCGGGTTGTAGTGGGTCAGCTAGCGTATACACGCGTGCAGTAGTGGAGCAGGGCATGTGTGCCTTCAAAAGGGGTGTTTTTAAGAAGAGTTGTTCAGTAGTGGCTTGGAAAAAGATGTAAAATGAGATGGCCTGATGCCAGGTAAGCATATCTGGTGCAAATTAGGGTTATAACAGATGCCCCCTAATGTGTGAGGTCAGAAGAGCATCTGATGATTGAAATACATTATCAATATTGACCAACGTATGAAACAAGTGAGCCCAGGGACCAGATTTCAAGAGGTACCATCTGCAAAATAAAAATTGTCTCACATAGGTGGGCATACCCATGCTCGGAATGAAATAAAATCATGGTTTTCAATCAAATACACTGCAGATCCATGTCATATAACTATATAAATTCTAGCCGCGAGAAATACACAATGGATCTAAATCTCGAAATCAAAAAGATATGCATGTATAGTATCCATCTTCCAGAAGCTAATAAGGCCTGATGGTTGGAGATGAGGCCTTCAAAAATCGAGCAACAACTTCAAAATATTCACAACTCAGGTAGGAGTGTAATATGAGTGTACGACTTCACTACCCAGAGGTCTTCGATGGCTTGTCAGGAATGGACTAGAGGATTTTGATGATCAGGCTGAGGGCTTCATGGATTTCGAACAAAGACTTGATTGGACTTTCGGGATGGTCGGGCATGAGGTCAAGAGACAAACTGCAGAGGGGCTGACTCAATCTTGGTAAAAACTTCCCTTGGACAATAGCACAACAAAATATGAGACTCGGGCAGCATAATTTTGACATAAGTTCATGATGCAGAAGGCAACGCAAATTCTCCAAATGTTTGGAAGAATAACCAAATGAAGGAGGACACAACTCTATGTAGCAAGAATATCTTCCTAAGGTCATATTCAATCCCAGGGCTTTATGAACAAACGAAAGGATGTGCTTTGTCCAAGGATGACTCGATGTGCTACCAATAAAAAGAAAATACCTTTCCCTTCCTCTTTTTTGGGTATATTTGATTTTTTTGTCTTTTTCAATAATTTTGGAAAGCTTGAAAAAGAATAAAAGAATGCTATGTTACAAAGGAGGATCGATTGTCGCAGGCATACTAGTTCCAAGAGAAAGGAACACATGGATGCTCAGAGCAAAGGATTATATGTAGGAAAATGACACTCAAGAAAAATCCTTTGTGGGCCAAGGTGTCAAGACATAGAGGCAAAGTGCTACAAGGCTTGCATATAAGGCATGCTTCAAATGGTTCATTTGAGAGAAACATGGAGTCAGCATTAGGCCAAAGACATGGGTATGAAAATGTGATTAATAAGACATAATGGTAACGTCCTTCGATGTGATTTTAACAAGCCCAGAGAAGGTAAGCTCAGCGGTTTTTCATATTTAGAGAGTCTGAAAAATCGTAAAAGGAGACTCTTCGCGGGTACCTTTTTCGAGGGTAGTCTATTCGGTTTGAAAAAGGGGTAAACTAGCACCAAAAAGACATCTATTCAAAACCATTTTAACGAGTGTGTTAAAGACAAGATCACTCGGAAATTTTTTCAAATTTAAGGAGTCTGAAAAAGGCTTAACTATGGACTCCATATGAGATGTTCTTCTGGACCATTTTAACGAGTGTGAAGGAACAAGGTCACTCAATGATCTTTTCAATTTTAGGGAGTCTCAAAAGAGATTAACTATGGACTCCATGGGGGTTCCTTTTTCGTAAATTTGGTCCCTCGGGCCAGAAAAAGGGTTAAAATCATACATGAGAATACTCTTCTAGGGAACCGAAGCTCCTAGAGTATACCTTTGTTCGTAAAGTTGACCATCCGGATGAAAAAGGGGTGAACTACCATCGGGCAAACGTTCCTTCAAATTTCAGTTTAGCGAGCGTGAAGGTCAACAAGATCGCTCGACAATCTTTTCATTTTTATAGAGTTTGAAAAGGGCTTAAAGAAGACTCTAGGGGGCTACAACTCATGTATGAAACTGGTTCAGGGAGAGCCCACTGCCAGGCTCCGACCAAGAGTCTCTTCAATAGTCAACTTGGAAAGTCTCCCAAGAGGGAAGAAAACACAAACCACAGTGTAATTCCTCCCATGGTGTAGAAACCATAGTCATGACTTCAAGGATAGCCTCATCTGAAGGAAATTCAAAATACGAGAAATCACGCAAATGAGGGTCGACAGTCCCAAAGGGTAAAGTAAACTGGCCATATTCCATATGATGATGGAGGCTCTGGATAGGACTGGCTGAGTCTATCAATGAAGAATCACAATCACAAGGGCTTCAGGATCTACAAACAACGAGATCAGACTCAGAAGGAGACTCAAGATCACTTGGACCTAGAGGGGGAAGTAAGGGAACCCATGCCCCGATTGGATAAACCAATGGATCAATTGTTGAGACCAAGTCTCGAGAGGGAAAACATGACTGCATAGGTTCCTGCTCATAAGCAATTGGACATCGAGGATAATACGCCACATAATTAACCCGTGGCGGGGTAGAGTCTACCCGAATACTAGGAACATATAAAGGGGTAGTCTGAACTAACGCCGAATTAGGATGGTGATTATCAGATGCCAGTTGGTCGATAGTGACAATGCTTCCATTGTGAGGGAAATGCATCACCCTGAAGAGTGTAGACACCACATCGTTCATAGCATATACATAATCACCCCTGTTATCACCAGAATTTCATCCGCAAATGGTTACAGGAATATAGCATCTTCAAAACACCCATTAGTTCACTCATGGACCGAAAATGCATTTCCAAAAGGTCCAAAACTATACAACTAGCAATAAAATCAGCATGCGCTAAAACTACACAAGGCGCACACGCACGTGCGACAGTGATATAACGTCGAAAAATCATGCATGCGCCCGATGCACGACTGTGGATGCAAAAATTTGTGCACACCTCAGAACGGCGCATTTATGATATTGGTCAGCCTTCCACCCACTTTTTATTCAACTTCCAAGTCGATTTGACACCCAAATCTCGACTGAATCCGACTGGGAGGCTGGTCAAAGACCTAAAGGGCCCCTTGTTCACACTAAATCTGGTTGAATAATTCCTCAAAGATATGCTATAAAAAGAGACCATGGGTGCACTACATTTTCAAGGAATTCATTTGCATTGTCATGCTGCTTGTATTCTCTTGGAGAAGCCTATTTTCTTATCAAGAGTATACGCACACCATTTCATTTAGTCATTCATATCACCTCTTAAGTGAATGTGCTTTGGATTCTCTTCACCATTTCATTTTAGTTTGTTACTTGTAAGAAGAGCTCAATATTTGGGGGTCCAAGAGCCCTCCCTTGGAGGAAGAGGGGACCCAAAGTCTCCCTTTCTCTTTGGTGTTTTATTTCCACTAATACAATCATTTCCATTGGTGGCATGAACATTGTTTATTTCTTGTTCTAATGTCCTTATGCACTCTAGTTTAGTTTCTTTTAATGTTCTTAGTTTAGTTATTTGATTATCCTTTATGCTTTATACTTCTAACTCGTTCCTTCACTGTTGTCTTGCCTAGCTAACCGAACTGGGCTTGTAATCATCTCTATTTTGTTCATTTAGGTGAAAAAAGAGGTGCAACAGATTGGCGACTCCACTGGGGAAAGGTATCAATTTCCTCCCCCATTTGGGTTATTTTAGCTCTTCCTTTTGTTTCTTTAACTTGTAGGAACCATTGTTGGTCCAAGCTAACCTGCAGAAAGCCAAATTCAAAGCTGAGTTGAGAGAATTGCATCCGAAATTTCTTTCACGACTGTGTAACAGCAAGTGCGCGGGTTTTACAACCAACAGGCACGTCTTTCGAGCATGTGCGTGAAACCCCCTAAGTTTCTCAGCGCCCTCTGTACACTGCACCCAAAAGTATTTTTTAATCTGCACATTAGCACCCAATGTGCCTCTGTCTACTCTATGACCCACGCAATTTCCCAGAAAATCAAATATTGTAAGGGTTTTTTTTATCTGTTGAGGGCCCGTAACCTTCTCAAAATTGATTCCATGCAGATTGTAATATGCACCACACTTAGATACCCTCTCCATATGAAGGGATTAGTCAAAAAATAGGCACTTAGGGGGTTAAAATCATTATTTCCTCTTTTTCTTTCATTTTTTCCACATGGATGGCTTGCTTTGATTAAAGTCTAAGTTGGAATCATTCTACATCACATATAAAACTTGCATTGGGACCAGAAATTAGATATCAATCTTTGAGTATGTTATTTTCTCGCGCCCGAAAGCGATCTTGAGAATCAGAAAAGAGATTGAGGGAAAATTTCATCTCCCTTAAAAAAATTGAAATATTTAGGAGAGGACAACAACCCCCTCGGTACTCCTCTTAGTTCATTTTTCAAACACATCTTAAAATTGTAAGGGCCCATACATGCCCACATGCTACAAAGATAGGATAGTGTTGGAATTTACTTTCTTAGATTAAATCACTAGGGAAGTTTAAAGGTTTTGGAATGGGCCCATACATGCCCACATGTCCACAATATAGGATAGTGTCAAATCTTTCTTATATTAAATCACACTAGGGAGTTAAAGGAATAGTAAGGACCCACATGTCCACATGCTAGTTTTCTAGGGACTTTAAAATTCCACAAGGTTGTACCAATGGAAGTTAGTTAATTAGATAATCAAGACTTGTAAGGACCACACGAAGTCCACATGCAGCAAGGTGACACCTAATTTATTAAAAATTGTTGCACACTTTCACTTGTTCACACACAAAGTCACTACTCACTCACATATTTTTCATCTTGAAACCTGGAGGTTGAAGTAAGTTTCCTCCAAAGGGATTCTGAAACACCCCACCCTTTTCTTGACAAAACTATCCACTCCCACTTAATGTCAACGAGGTTGGTTCACACCCCTAACCTCTCAAACAAACACACCTAAAATCTTTCTAAAAACTCACTAAGTTTTCCTCCACAGGAGGTGCCAAAAGAAATTTTTTAGTCTAGGTAGGATCTTGGGGATAGGAATCCAAATAACTCCCCGTTATCTGGTTCTCACATCTTTAAACAATAGAAGTTGTCAAATAAGAAGCTTTTAAATCTTCCAAGTCAAGTGTTCCTAACACCATAAGGCAGGGAGATACCCATGAAGGGTTGAAGGCTGAGGTCCGGTTCTTTTGTGTCCCCCCTTGAGGCACCCACCTCTTGGATGGGATCTAGCCCATGACCCATTTATTAGGCTGAAAATCTAAATGTCTCACTTTGACCAAGGTACCTAGTGACCAAATTTTAGGAAATCTACCCAGGTGGCAATTGTGGGCTGCAATTGCACCTTGATCGGATTTTGTGTGGCTATTGGGAAATATTTCTAGTTCTTTCAGGATATGCACCCTCTACCCCTCATTATAACTGATTACTTCATCCTTCACTAGTTCCTCTTCCGGTGGCTTCAGACCCCACTGTTGAGTGTTATTGGAAGGTCCAGTGCTTTTTGAGAGGAAGGACGTTATGTCTTCTAGGACACGAGCATTTGTTTTTCTTTGTTCTCCTAGGTGGATAAAATCCACCTATCCACATATATGCTTCTCTGTCAATTGATTTATGTATGATGCTCTTGTGATTACATGCGATTGAGAATTATATTGGGAAGGTCCCAAAAAAAATTATAAAGGCTCTTATTTTTCTCTCATCACCATTTGCACACATCCACTTTGCTAGTCGGACATCATAGGGGACCCATAGAATCCCCGTCATTCTAGACGCTTTCTAAATCTCCCTCCCATTCTAGGGGGAGTTCCTAGTCTTGCCAACTCATCGGCTCCACCTTCTCATACTCTTGTAAGTGCCACTATCTTGGGATCAGCTTTTCTTGGTTCCACTCTACTTGGGTCCACTTCCCAAGATCAACCATCCACACACTCCCCTTTTAACAGAAGTGGTGGACAAACCTCTTCTCAAAGAGGAAGTACAACCCCACCTAACCCCCCTCAAGGGTCTGTTACACAAAACACTCACATCATGGCTGGAACTAATCCTCCACCACTACCCCAAATGCCATACTTGGCCTCCCTCAACATATTGGATATGACTAAGCTCACCAATGATCCTATAGTGCATGACCCCACATGGCCTGTAATGCCTACTAAACTACCTTCAGACATCCTCAAGTTCAAAGGAAAGGCGGGAGATGATCCCGCCAACCATATCATGACCTTTCACTTATGGTTCTCTTCAAATAGCATCATGGACAACTCTTTCCAATTGAGATTATTTCAACACACACTCACTGGCCCGTCAGCCAAGTGGTATGTAGAAGAAAAATTTGGGTCCCATGTGACCTTCGAATCGTTGTCCAAATCATTTATGACCTTCTTTCAACTACCAATTCATCATGACAACAGTCTCGAATTACTCTCAGAGTTTAAACAAACTTATGCCATGCACATCGCCGACCACATTCAAGAATGGCACCGGCAACGTAGTCTCTACAAAGATGAAGCCACCCCGTAGCAATGCCTTAACTGGTTTCTCAAATCACTTGTTTCCCTCCTCACCAAAGATGTGGCTTCCACCTTCCCCCAATCAGAAGAAGAAGCCATCAGCAAGGCCCAGCAATTTGAACTCATTTATTCACAGTCAGGGTATTTATATACAGTACTACCTAACGCCTCGAGACCTGTGCCATTTGGCCAAGACAAACCTGGGATGTCTCACTCAGCATATGGATTGATCGGTACCACTACACACCAAAATTCACACCCCAAATAACCACCTATGTATGGAACAACTCAATATCCACCATCATATGGTGGACACCCTTATTATCCTCCTCCCCCTTATCAACAACCATACCCCTTGACCTTTCCTCCACCCATCAGCGAACTGCCACCAGCACCCACAATACGCCCCACAACCCAACCTAGTTATGTTACTCTCTCTACCTTTTCTTACACCCTAAGAACCAGTGAAAGCACCATGCCTTCCTATACACCCTACAAATCATTACCACAGAATAATCTGTACTTTCCATTTCTTGGTCCTCCCTAGACCATTACTTCTCCATAAGGGAAACCACACATTGGGGTTAATTTTGTTCAACCCTCTCCCATTCAGCAGTATCAAAATTTTGAACAAATGAATACATCTAATTTGGCCCATCAGTCAAACAATGCCAAAAAGAAAGGAAAAAACTGAAACAATAATAATCCCAGACCAGGAAGAAACCAGAACCAACCTGCAGGGAGCAACCAGAACCAGGGGAACCAGAACCCCCAAGGGGGAAATAACAAAAAACGTCAAGGGAAGAACAACAAAAATATTAGGACAAACTTCCCTTGCACCCTTTACGGTGAGTATGGCCATTATACTCACCATTGCCCCCAAATTTTGGACTTCAAATGGATGAAAGAATCTGGAAATGGACCACATCCCCCAGTACCGCCTACTCCCCAGTAGGCCCCACAACAATATGTGAAACAACCCCCCTGAGTTGTGCCACAAAACCCCATACCACACCAAGGGGTAATGAACACCCAACATGAGATGCACCCGGCTCCACCATAGACAAGACAGTACACCAACCCATGCCCTCCTACAGATCATACTATCCTCCTCATTAGTGAGGAAGAATTCCTTCTACAAATGCGTAGTCATCAATACAGCGCACCCTCTGACCCTACTCCCATTACCTCAGAGGCCACCCCAGTCACAACTGGCCCACCTTTGATGATTTCATGCCCTAATACTGAACCACCTCTTTGCATCCCTCGCATCCCATTACAAAGGAATGCCAACAACCCTCAGGCTAGGGCGGCCCACAATTATAGTCTGGTCGATGACTTAGCACAATCCCCCGCTACCATGTTAGTCTTAGAAGTTCTTCAAACCTGTCCTACTCAACGAAATTCATTAATTTCAGCTCTGGGGGCAGTCGACCCTCCTGATACTCGACTCATCACCTTCGATCTCGATAGTGGGGAACCTTGTCTCCCCTCTTTGGTCGCTTTCCAAATCCTGGTTAAAATATGGAACATCATAGTCCACCGCTACATTACTGATGAAGGTGCATCCACATGCATCATGTCCAAAACCGTCTGGCAGAAATATGGCTCCCCTGAGCTAGTACCCTCTACCATCACCCTCCGAGCTTACGACGATCAACCAACATCTTCTGCAGGGCTTTGTCAAAATGTCCCCATAGAACTTGGGGGCAAAACCATCCTCATTGACATTGAAGTTATTGATGCCCGGCTTGATTACAATATCTTGTTCGGACTCAAATACATGTATGCTATGAAGGCGATCGCCTCTTCTGTGTTTTGTACAATGATGTTCCCCCATAATGGGAATATCTTCACCATCGACCAGCTTACACATTACGAGCCTAACCATTCCGCCAACATTGATAACATCCTCCCCCTTGTCCACGCTAGCTCAGATGATTTTCCAGTTGTCATCATTAGCCCTATATTATTCCAAGACCCATCCATGTTGGGCACTTATCAGGGGGTGCCATCATTCCTAAAACCATCCTTTTCGGCACAAGTGTGTGTAGTTTCCTCTAAAGGAACTGACATCGAAGACAAGACTCCTATCATTGAGTCCCCTCCTCGTATCAAAGTTCCACCAGTTGAAGAAATACTGCCTTAGGAGTTCCCTGAGAGAGCCACCGCACCACTTATCATGGATCTTCCCCCCCTCCAGGAAAAAATCCTATTTTGGGAGACAATCCCCCAGGCCATTACCCAAATTCCCGTTTTTACCCCCCACCTGGAGTCGAAGCATTCCAGGTAGCCGCAACGCTTACCCTTCCGAACACAGCACTTGCCATCCCTTTATGGTATCTACATCCACCTAAGATGGTTCCTCCACCATCCCTCCCTCCTCAGACAAAGGGAATCTCTCTGCAGATCCCAATACTAATTTTGGCCATGCCACCCTCACCCCTAATCACCAGCACCACTACTACGGCTAGGGGAAGACGGAAGAAAAAAGATCCCATTGCTCCACTCCCTCCCTGAGTTCAACTCCCCTATGCCTTATGTGAAAGAAAAGGACACCCCACTCACACATGTCCTTCTCTTCCCGAGCTACGCAATTTTATCCAGCTTCCTCAAGCATCCCTTTTGCTTGCCACTCCACCAAGTACGTCCCTCGCTACTATGGAGTCATCAACCACATGAAAACAAAAGATGCGAACCAATTTCTCATGTTCCATATGCGCAGAATATGGGCATTACACTCATCATTGCTCATCTATCCCATATGTCTTCCACACATTAACCATGGAACAACACACATATCTCCCTGAGCCTCCTCTGGCACTCCATACCAATGCTCTCGTCAATGTAATTCATTATATTTCTTCATCAGTCATCGGGAAAAGGGGAGGTCCATGTCCTCCCACCAAACTATCGCCTGATCGCACATAGTGTCAGTGCAACTAGAATGGCATTATGGGCCCACCATCCATATCTAAGCCCTTTTCCCCACTTTCATTTTTTGGTACAGGAGCCCATAAGCTCCATTTTTCAAACCATTTTCGGCCACTTACACAGTCATTTTCCTCGGGTGATCATTTTCACTTTTCCCCAGCAGAGCATCTTTCCATGACACACTCAGGTATGCCTTCTCATGTTCAAAATCATCAAATACATGTTATATGTTCTTTATTTTCAGATATTGTTCATGTCAGGTATTTGGTTTTCATGTGTGCAGGTACTTGGTCATCACACACCAGCGCAGCCCCTTCAAGTATATGATCGATACCGGCATGTAATCATTCCCTCTGAATCTCAATTTCATCTCTAGTTACACCCTCCGAAATTTTCCTTTAGGGTCCTTATATCTGGCTCTGCAGTACTTTGATCTCTGCTGCATTTTGGTACTATCACCCGGTAGCGTTCTCCTCCACATGAGTTGTCCCATTCATAGTCCCCCTTGGCACTTTGACACTCATGTTGTTTTCACCCTTTATGGATGGGATTCTCCATAGTCTTATGAATTTTTGAGAATCAGCCACATACTCATTCTCCTCATTTTGCTAGCTTGCCCAATGGACTCCCAGGTTACTTCATCATGGTTCTATTTTAACTGCACCCCCACAGTATCATTAACCATCCATTTTCATCCACCATCAGTTTTCCCATCTACATATTTTCCTCCATACATTTCCCTAAATACAGAAACCCACCTATGGGGCCCTCACCCTCCACTTGTTTCCCAAACACCTTGCGCCATCATTGGCTAAGCCATATTACACTAGGGCACCCATTTCTGTATCTTCACAGTCATCCCAACTCATTCTTTATTCTTTCAGTAATTGTACAAAACCTTTTCCCCGCATTTACATAGATTTCTGTTGTCGCCTATAGCGACCTTCCTTTTTCGGCAAAGCAGCCCTTGTCGCCCTTGGTTGGGGCATTTTTCAATTTCCCTCATCAATGACATTATCCATAAACCCCGAGTATCTTATAGTCCATACACCTTTTTGATCTTTATGTTTGTCCATTTTTTCGTGCCTCTGGCACAACTCACCCTCGTCTAGTTGTCCCCCTGACGCTAGATTCAGTTTTACAGTTGCTTCCACTTTGCATATCTCCCCAACCAAGGGTAGGATTGCATCTCACCGCATCTTGACTTCGTCCATGTACCTCATCAGTTATTGATCTCATATAGTGGATTTCATGAATCCCTTTGCTTCTTGGAGTCGCATCTCCCTTTCTGTCGACATCAACACAGTTTCCAGAAGGGAGAAAGTATCTTGACTCTCATTACCTTTACAATGAGGAGTCTCGGATGGCACAGGGAGAACCATCATTTCTCTCTGTTGTCGTTGACCCCCATAGCATTCGAATTCAATGCCATCTCATGTTACGGTGGGTCTTACTTTGCGACTATTGCATATTTTTTTATATTTTCCGAAGACCTCTGAAAATTGTTGGGCTATCAATGCATGTGACTTATCGACCCTTCTTACAGGTTTCATAACCTCTTTTCAGAATCTATTCACCCCCGGAATTTTCCTCTACTATTATCAAACTCCCCCCAAGGGTGTTGCAGTCATCTACACCAACACACAGCTTCAGTTATTGTATTACACATTTTTGAGTTACATGACACGAGCATGGGGCATGCCCGCCTTGTTTGTACACAGTTTTATTTTTTTACACCTTGGGAAAGGTTTAGTTCCTACAAGTTCCCCTCTCCTTCCAAATGGATCGCTCTTGACAACCCCCACAGTGCTCTTTCTTACGCAGGTACTCTCAGTAGAAGAAACATTGATGTATTTCGGCTATACGTATGATCCTACCCTCACACATCAGGGGGCATCTGTTATCACCGGAATTTCGTCCACAAATGGTTACAGGAATCCAGCATCTTCAAAACACCCATTAGTTCACCCATGGACCGAAAATGCATTTCCAAAAGGTCCAAAACTATACAACCAGCAATAAAATCAACATGCGCTAAAACTACACAAGGCGCACGCGCACATGTGATAGTCAGATAACATCGGAAAAGCGTGCATGCGCCCGATGCGCGACTGTGGACGCAAAAAGTCGTGCACACCTCAAAACGATGCATTTATGATATTGGTTAGCCTTCCACCCACTTCTGGTTCAGCTTCCAAGTCGATTTGACACCCAAATCTTGCTTGAATCCGACTGGGAGGTTGGTCAAAGACCTAAAGGGCCCCTTGTTCACACTAAAGCTGGTTGAATAATGCCTCAAATATATGCTATAAAAAGATACCATGGGTGCACTAGAGTTTCAAGGAATTCATTTCCATTGTTATGTTGCTTGTATTCTCTTGGAGAAGCCTCTTTTCTTATCAAGAGTATACAAACACCATTTCATTTAGCCATTCATATCACCTCTTGAGTGAATGTGCTTTGGATTCTCTTCACCATTTCATTTTAGTTTGTTACTTATAAGAAGAGCTCAATATTTGGGGGTCTAAGAGCCCTCTCTTGGAGGAAGAGGGGACCCAAAGTCTCCCTTTCTCTTTGGTGTTTTCTTTCCACTAATACAATACTTTCCATTGGTGGCATGAGTGTTGTTTTTTTCTTGTTCTAATGTCCTTATGCACTCTAGTTTAGTTTCTTTTAATGTTCTTAGTTTAGTTCTTTGCTTATCCTTTATGTTTTTTACTTATAACTCTTTCCTTCACTGATCTCTTGCCTAGCTAACCCAATTGGTCTTGTAAGCATCCCTATTTTGTTCATTTAGGTGACAAAAGAGGTGCAACAACGCCCGAGAATCATATTGAAATCTAACGGGCCTTGCACCTCTATAACATCAACAAGGATAGTATTCCCACCTAACGATATAGGTAACTGAGGAAGAACCCCCAAATATTCACTAGGACGTCTATCAAAAGCCAACAGTTCATGCGAAGCAGACACAAGCTCAGGAGACCCAAAGACTTTCCAAACCAAGGAGGATAAAATACTTGCAGAGGATCCTTCATCCACGATACATCGATAAATGTTTTTTGAATTAACTTCAACCCTTATTTGAAAGGGTGTAGAAGAAAGAAGATGAGTCTCAACAAGGTCATTCCAATCAAAGGAAACCATCCTAGGGCTTGGAGGGGGTGTACTCAGAATGAGAAGAATGCCCCCTTGTTCTGAAAGTACTGAAATGGAAATGCTAAAAACATAGTCGGTAGACACATCACTCCCCAAGAGAAGAGTGGGATCAGCCAAAGACTGCAACGGCGTGACCACTTTCTCAACCAATGGATCAATAGGATAAGATACTACATGGTCTAAAGGAACCTCACCCCCTAAATAAGGAGTGGGATCAGTCGATGACTGCATCGGCATGACCACTTTCTCAACCAATGGATAAATAGGCTGAGAGGAGACCTCAGATGACTCAGAATCAGAAGAGCTTGCAGACAAGGACCACAATCTTTGTACCTCTGGAATGCCAGGGCATAGATGAGTAAGGTTATCTCCCTTACAAATATTACAAGGGAAATTAGGTTTACGTCCTATCCGTCTAGGTTTATCAACAGAATCAATGCCCCCAGCATGACTGGCAGTGGTTGGTTTCACATATCCAACGTGACTTGCAGAGGTTGGTGATGGGTTGATAACATGACTCGCGGAGGCTACAGACCTATTTCCAGTATGACTATCATTGAGTGGACCTTTTCCCCCAGCATGACTTGTAGAGGGTGGGTGCTTTCCCCCAGCACAACTTACAGAGGTTGGGTGTTGGTCTTCAACATGACTTGCAGAGGTTATCGACCTATCTCCAACATGACTCGCAAAGGTTGGTGATTTCTTCTTCCTATTCTTCCTCTTTTTATTTCGTTTAGACTTCCAGTTACTAGTAACTGTACTTTCACCAGAGGCAGGAGAAAGAGGAGGAGAAGAATTTGTTGATGAAGAAACATAAAAAGGGTGCCCATCACTTAAGGTGATTAACTGAGAAGCATTAATAGCATTCGGGACATTTGGAATGGTACCCAACCAAACTGGTAGTCCCACATTCAACCCAGGAATGTACAAAGTGGCCATCAAAGGGACACCAATGTTTCCTAAGAAGGGAAAAGCACAAGAATCCCCTTGTGAAGGGGCTCCTTGGTTCGTATCACCAAGAAATTTATCCATGAATATCTTATGCATAGGTTCTCCCCTTGCGGGATCGTTCCAATCCGTAAAAATCTCACACACTGACTCTAGCGAACCAGTGTTATAAAAACAACGCCTATACAAAGGTGGCTCCATGTTTCTAAGAGGAAGACCAAAAATTCCTCACAGCTGATGGAGTGGGCAGCCTACCACCCTATGTTAGAGACCCAAATCAATAACTGACTAACTCACTATGGAAAATGAGGGAGCACAGAGCACACACTGAAAAAATTCCTAAAGGAAAATCAAGCAAAGGACTAACTAGCAGGAAGAACAGTTACACCAGCCAACACTAGAGCAACTTACCGATGCAAGTGCAACTCGAATATGGAAGCACCCTCTGGGTATACTCTGCAAAGAGTGGCCTAATGTCTACCCTAGGTATTGCGGTATACCCCCGCGGTCACCTGTGTAATTCCCTAAATAAAGGCAACCAGGTTGCCAGCTCGTGAACAATCACCAAGTGGGTACAGTTGACAGTAGGGTGGACCACAATGAGCAAAGTATCAAGCCTGAATCCTACCAAGGGTATCAAAAGAAAGTGTTTTGGAAGATAACTGAGGACCTCGAATGGATTCAAGACCCATGAATCTTCATGGAAAATGTGATCAACGGAATCCCAAGACAAGTCCTCTATATGTGTTCCCCACTACGCTTGGTCCTTTCCGCACACGACCTCATGTTTAGCCCCTGTGTTAGTGGGGGGTATCAGATAATTTTCACGTTACTAGACTTATACACTCCCTAGCAGAAACTCCAATGTTTGATTTAACGGCCTTGAAGATTTTCCTCTCCAACCTAATTCAAGGCCCTAACCCTAAACTAGTTGATGGACCCTACAAACATAAAAGTCTAGTTATTTTTAATTAGAGTTCTTTTTAAGGCTTGATTTACTCAAAAGGTGTGGTAGTGCAACTGATGTTGTTAAGACTCTTGCAGAAAAAAGAAATGATAAGAACACTGGCAAAGAACGATTATCTTTCTTATTTTCTTTTGGAATGCTTTTAAAATTAGAAGTAAACACAACGCTATGCTAATTTCTTTTTTTCTTTTTCAAATAACAATGCAAAGCAAATGCCAAGAAAGAAAGAGATCTAACAATCTAATTTTTTTTATATTTTCTTCCAATCAAAGAAGAAATAACAAAAGATTCTAAAAGAAACTGATGAATACACGATTCTAAACGCAACTCATTTTTCTTAAAATTTCAAGCTAAAAATAAGTTTAAAAAGCTAGGAAACACAAGAAATCTTTTAAAAAGACAAGAAAATTGATGTCAAACCCAGGCTAAATACTGTAACAACAAAGACCAGGACTAGATCAAGAAAACCCCTGAGAAGTATGACTTCTGACAGGGAAGAGGATGATTTCCTCTTCTTTAAAAAGAAAAAAAAATCCCAACACAGGCATGCTACTGACACTTCGGCAGCCAGCGTATGTACGCAGGCTGTCCAAAGGCAGGGCATGTATGTATGCGTGCAGGCCCACTATAGGCCATGTACACCTCTGTAACTTCTCAAAAATGAAACCAACATTCAAGCGAACTAGGCAAGGAGTAATGGTATTGAAGGCTAGAATCCCTTACAGACACAGAAACGTACTTTGATAGAAAAAATGCAAGGAAACTTTGATAAAACAAAGCTAATCTGAGGTTATACCTAGGCTACATACTGAAACAACAGAGACCATAACTAGATCTATAAAACCCCTAAAAAGGATCACTTCTGACAGGGAAGAGGATGACTGCCTTTCTTAAAAAAAAAAAAAAATGAACTCAGACACGCTACCGATCCTTCAGCAGCCAGCGTATGTATGTGTGTTGTGTGAAGTCAGGGAGAGTGTATCTGCATGTAGGCCTTCTATAGACCATGTATTCCTCTGTAACTTCCTTGAAAAGAAAAAACAATCAAGTGAAAAAAGCATGGAGTACTGGTATGGAAGACCAGAATCCCTACTAGCTCGGACTCTTACAAAAACTCAGAAAAAAGGTAATAAAACCAATTTAAAAAATGCAAAAAGTATCCCCAAAAACCCTAGTAATTTCCCCAATATGGTCGCCAATTTTGTTGTGGGTTGAAAATCCCCCTACGGACTAGCATTAAGGGTTTTGTAATGCATGCATAAAATGACCTAAAGTCTCCTACTTCTTACCAACATCCCAATCATAAACCCCATTATTCATATGCCAATACAAGGTTAAAGAGATCAAGTTACTGTACATTAGTTTCTATGTTTGATGTCGATCCTTTAACGTTCGGTCGCTCCTTAACTGCAAATATCCTCCCAAAGGTGACCTGCATTCAGAAACAGACAAAAAAAAACTCCAAATATTCATATGATCTATGAACTAATGGGTTAGAGATTCTATCAAAATATAATCAAATTTAAATATTGAAAATCTCATATGGAAGGATGGGAAAACTACTTCTTTTATTAATCTCACAAGAGTAACTTACAATAGTGAAATCGGCCAGTACTCCTCGAATCTGGTCCTAGGCTCCTCTTCAACTGTGTTCCAACTGCTTTTGTATATGCATCTCTTCACACACTAGTTGCAAAAGGTTGGGACAAAGGGAATGCGAAATCGGGCAGAGTTTCTTTACAATTATTTCCCTCCTTCAAATGGGACCCCTACCCCTTCTTTTATAGGCTAGAAAGGGATAGGTATTTGGTCGAGTGATCGGCTACGAGCGATCAAACAGTTTAGGTAACTTACCCAAAACTATGACTTATGTCTGCAACTTTCCATTTTTCGTGCTTTTGTAGGTATACACGGGCTATAGTGGGTCAACTAGCGTATACACGTGTGCAATAGTGGAGCAGGGTGTGTGTGCCTTCAAAAAGGGTGTTTTTAAGAAGAGTTGTTTAGTAGTGGCTTGGAAAAATATGTAAAATGAGATGGCCTGATGCCAGGTAAGCATATCTGGTGCAAATTAGGTTTATAACATGCGCCCCAGCCATCAGAAGAACCAAAGTTGGGAGACGAGCCTGCCCAACTCCGTTGACTAGCTTATGTGATTGAAGTCCGCCTGCATTGAGTGAAAGAAGAGAAAGAACATGTTGAACAACTGAGAAGGGGGTTGAATCGGTTGTTACTGTGCTTAAAGTATTATGCCCATTTTAAAATCTTCACTGAACACTTAATGACAATCACAATGATGCATAGAAGTAAGAAATAGAATATTAAACATCAATCAAACACATGAAAATACAGAGACAGATATTTCCTGAGGAAACCCATAAAGGGAAAAACCTCTTCTTCTTGATATCATAAGTAATCTGTATTTTCTTTACATTATCATACTTGTGAGCTCCAACTCCTCTTGAGGCTAAAACCTCTGTTTTGCAAGCTTCAACTTGTTGAGAGCACCAACTCTCTGGTTTCTCTAGCACGCACTAGAAGGAAGCACCAACTCCCTAAGTGTTCCAACACCAACTGGATGGAAACACCAACTTCCAATCACATAGGCACCGACCTGTATAACAGAGAACAATAGTTCTCCCTTGCACCACCCTGCCACCCTGATTTTTCTGGATGCAATTAGATGGAAGCTACAACTCCCTGTGTTCAAGCACCTACTTGAATCTCTAAGGACAACAATCCTCCCTAGCACCTCCCAACCACCCTGAAATATTAATCTTTGCTTGCTCGAATCTATTATAGTGATACAATATTCATCAATGGCTTACCAGTCTCATCACTATTCTGATACACTGCTCTACTTTGTCTACTTCAGTGTCCTCCTCCTCACATCTTCATAATATTTATGTTCTTATGCTCTATCTCTGCATGCGCACCTCGACTTTTTCTACCTCTCTCAGATATCCATCTTTGTTCGATATGCTACGCCTCTTCTGTGAATTTCAGTTGTTGTCCATAGAATTCTCTTTCCCATGTGAAATTACTCTCAACAGAAGCAACCTCCACTTCTCAGTTCTATGTATATTTAAAGTGCCAAGTCCTCTGTCAGATCATCCGGCTAACTCTTCATCCCCTCTAGTGGTTACGCTAAGTTTGTTCTTCATACATGGCTGTTATGTTGAGACTGTTCATCATTAGTGGTCATTCCTGAGATTCTTTTTCTTTTCTGGAAGCTATAGTCTTCGACGCTTTTCCATCTGTCAAGGGTCTCTATGATGGGTCTGCATTCCACTGGCAGTTACCTTGAGACTCTTCAGCTTCTCTGGTGATCACCCTGAGATTCTTTGAATTCTATGGTAGATGCAATCATTCATTTTTCTGCAGTTACAATCGGTCTGTCTCTAATTGTTACCAAGATAGCCTCCATTCACTCATGTCTTTGGTGCCTTTTTCCCTCTCTGAGAAATCTATGCAGTGGATGCTATATGTTCTTGTTAAGCCCCTACCTTCCACATGATCACGGTTGTGACCAGATGCATATCCAAAAGGCACTTTGCATTTCGGGATATCCAGCAACTATTTTCCTCGATCTTCCCAACTCATGAAACTCCAAAATGGAGCCTAGCAATGCTAGTTCCTTCCCTTCTCTTCCGTTGATGTGACCATTAGCTATGACTAGGGGCCAAGTCTTTCGAGCGCTTTTCAATTTCACATTTTGCGACTTCGTGTCTCGTCTCCCTAGAAAATCAATGGACCAAATCTCTCCTCAATCAAACAGCTCAGATCAAGTCACGATTTCACATTTCATGACTTTGGGAGTCTTGTTACCTCCATTCTCCTGATACCCGAAATAGTGATGGTGCTAGATAGACGGTCCATATCTCTCCTTGATCCGACGGCTCGAATCAAGTCACAATTTCACATTTTGTGACTTTGGGAGTCTCGTTACCTCCGTTCTCCCAATATGTGAAACTCTGAAATGACTTCATATCAGATCAACGGTCGAGGTATCTCTCTATGATCGACGGCTGCAATCAATATCATGGACTCTGACTTCATATCATATCAACGGTCGAGGTATCTCTCTCTAATCGACGGCTGCAATCAATATCGTGGACTCTGACTTCATATCAGATCAACGGTCAAGATCCTTGGTGATCAGACGGCCCAGATCATTTCTCATATCTCGAGTTCCTACAACTCTCAACTTTGACTTCTCCAGCTCGCAAGTCAGCAAAATGTTGATCTCTCACCACGTGTCCTCTAGATCCAATGACCCAGATCATTTCGCGACTTCATATTTTGAGGAGTTGGAGGATGGATCTTGCCCATTATCCTCTTCGTAGTTATACTATATCTAATGGCTTCTAGTCCTTCGTGCTCCAATCCGACGGCTGAGGTATAATCTCATCCTCTGCGTGCTCCTCCTATATGTACTCTGATCTGATGGCCATCGAGTATTCTTGATTGGTGATCCAATGGCCACTGTCGTTCCTCCTCCTGAGCTTTGGATTTCTCAAATCTCTAAGTGTCAAAGGCCACGACCTTTGATCCTTCTGCGAGCCTTGATGACTTGGACCTCGTCTACATTTCTGGGAATGCTATCTCTCCTAAACTTTGGTAATGGAATTCACCTCGGCCCTGTTTCCCACTTGCGCTCTGCGTGCAACACTGCGTTATTCCTTCTCAACTTCTCAACCTTTTTCTTCTATGTCTTCCCTAATGGTTGCTTTTCTTTCCATGTACACTCTATTTGTAAACTTTCCATCATCGTTGATGTTATTGCCATCAATGACAAGCACATTCTTCCTGTAAACATGCCAACAAAACAGGCCACAGTGGCCCTGAAGCAAGCACAAGAAGAAATGGTAGAACAACGTTGGGTTGCACAAAAGGAGAAAGAGGACCTTCAAGCCAAGTTTGAATAAGAGAGAGTGCAAGCCAAGAAAGAAAAAGAACAGTTTTTCACAGAACATCTTGGAGTCAAACAAGCAGTCGACAAAGCACTTTGCTATGTGATGGGCTTAGAGCCAAAGGCAGAAGACTGAGTGGAGCATCAAGTAGCATAGCTCGTAGAAGCTATCCAGTAGCTACAACAAAGAATAGCATACTTAAAGCTCTGAACAATGCCCAACACTCCACTAGATGTACGATATCAAAGAGAAGCAACTGCTCAAAGCGCAATTGAAATAATCAAGGCCCTCGCCATGGAATGTAAACAACTATGTGATCGTAGTGCCCAGACTTATGAGTGACTCACTAAGGATTCTGAATTAAAGGCACTTGAGTCACAGCTCCAGGAGGAAAAGAAGCAAGTAGAAACAGTACAGGCGTAGTTGAAGCCCTTGTCAGCAGTTGAAAGGATGAAGCGATCCCAAGAATAGTGCAATGCCCAACAGCAGGTCCACACCATTCAGAGCAGAATAATGGAAGTGACTCGGAGACTCCAACCAATTTAGGACGAGGCTTGCCAACTATTCCTAGAGATTGAAGTCCGAGGAATAGAACTGGAGCAAGTCATCACTGCAGTTGAACAACGCTTAGAGGGACCTGTCAACGAAGTAGTAATCCAAGAGTTCATTGAATAGGAGGTCATGGCACAACAACAGGTCGAAGCAGCTCAAGCCAAGCTCGAGGATTTTGAAGTAGAGATACCCAGACCAGAGTGACTCGGGACGGGTCAGAGGTGAGTGTTGGGGGCCTATTGGCCCTTGAACAAGTTTTAAGGATCCTTGGTCAGGTTTGACCTACTTTTGGGACTTTGACAGGCTGTCGAATTCAAAGCGCAATTCGAAGCAGATATCGCGGTATCTCGACCCATTTTTAGGGCTCTTTTGGGTTTTGGGCTTATGTAACGGGTATGGGGATGTTGACCCATGGGTTTACCCATGTTTAGGCCTCTTTTGTAATGTATAAATAGATAGCTAGGTGATGTAAGCTAGTGGTGAATGGGTGATGATAAGTACTAAGCGCAACTATGCGATGCTAAGGCTAAGTGCAAGTAATAGTTGTAAATTCTCTGTGCATATTGTGTGTTGAGAACTTGCAGAGCTAAGTGCAAGTGATTATAAGAAGGCTCTATGTTGTACCAAGCTCGAGGAAGGAGGATCTGGAAAGGTGCGTGCAGATCTCCTGTCCTATGTGGAGTTGGTTTTTTGGATCTGTGCATTGAAAGAAGATAATAAAGAGAAGAAGAGTTGGTGGACGTAGCCCCAGGCTGGGGGTGAACCACGTATATCCTGTGTTTCTATTATTTGTGCGATGTATTGATGTGTTTATGTGTTTACTTGCTTAATTTATTTGATATAGATGAATGATAGATAGATCTGTTAATGCTTTTTGCTTAGTAATATGGATGAATGCTAGATCTAACCTATGTGAATGTGCTTAGTGCTTGAATATGCTAGATTTGGGTGAAAACTGTGATGCTCTATAATTAGGGTTTTATCTGCGAAGTAGATATTGGTTAAATACTAATGAGTTGTAATTGTTAAGTGCTTTGTTAAGGTGTTGTAATCATAGATCGGTGTCCCAGCTAAGGTTGCAGACGTCTGAGTCCTGCAACCACCCCTGCCTCTACCTCGGGTGAGACTTGATCTGCTTCACAGGTGTTACCAAAAGGGTCGGTAGTTAGGGTTTTGTTGGTGTGTTGTTGTAGCGTTGAACCCTGGGTCTGCTCTTGTGCCAACAAATTTCTTCATCGGGGAAAGTGGCTCACCAGGAGTAAGATTCAACAGAATTTTCCCCATATGATGGAGGAACTTGATGCAATGGATACCATTTCTTCCTAAGGGGGGAGTAATGATCTAGTTGGACACCATTGGATGCAAACCTACTCCATTGTCTCAAGTTATATTTTTCATCTTGGTAATTTTTCTACAGTTTTTCGGGTCCCAAACTTTTGGGGTCGTTCTGAGGCCCTAAACGACGTTTTTCTTGACTTGGAAGTGCCCATTAGATTCATGTTAGGATGTATTGGGACATTCAGAATATGTACTACTCTGCTTGATCTTTTCGATAGGGTAATGAGCACCCCAAACGAAGATCGTATGCAAAATTTGTGCCCTTGGGAAGCTAACGTATCAACTAACCCCATCGGGGCCCACAAACCTTTTGGCATTTCATATTCCAGGGTTAGGGTTTTGGATGTCTAGGATTTTCTCATTTATTATTTATGTTAAAAATTCCTTTGGAGCCTCATTGTAATCAACTTCTTTGAATGAGCATATCCGACACATCTCTCTTCAAAGATAAGCTACCACCATTTTAGCTAGCTTGTGTGTTTTACATTTTACAATCTCTTGTATTCCAGACAAGCATTTATAGAATCTGATTTTTACTATTTTATTATATTACTGTGTTCCTTGCAATATCTCCATCCATGTATCTCCTTCTTATATCTCTGTTATATTTCTTCCTTCATGTCATTCTCGAAATAATATGGATCACTAAGGTTTGTAATGTGAAGAGCGACAAGTGGGATCAATGGATTCTAGCAGTACTATGGGTGTTGCACCTTTTTCGTCACCTTGGTGAGCAAATAAGAGCTGCTTGCATGCCCAGTTGGGTCTTGCTGAGCAGGACAGCTATAGAGGAAAGAGTTAGAGAAAGAAAAACAAAACTATAATCAAGAATTAAACTAATAAAAACAAAAATCATAAGCATAGGGACATAGAGATAACAAAAACAAAAAGACCCATGTCAACAATGTTTTTAGGCTGCTCTATTGATGAAATCAAAGAACCAAGAAGAAAGGGGACTATGAGTCCCTTCTTCCTCCAAGGGAAGGCTCTTGGACCCTCACAAGATTGCTCTCCTTACAACAAAGAAAATGAAAATGGTGGTGAAAGAACTCTTTGCAAATCCACTCAATGGAGAGGTGGATTGCTCAATGAAATGGTGCCAATGTGTTCTTGTCCAGGATGGAGTCCTTAAAACAATATAGGCAGCATAACATTACTTGAAATTCCTTGAGAAAATGAGGTGCATTCATGGATTTTTATAGCATTGCATTGGGTTATTGTGTAACTCCTTTGTAGTGTGAAAAGAGGCCATTTAGGGCATTATTAGGTCTTTGACCAGCCCACCATTCGGATTCAGCCCAGATTTGGAGGTCAAATCGGCTTGGAAGTTGAACCAGAAGTGGTTGGGAGACCAACCACATTCATAAATGCGTCGTTTAGAAGGTGCACGGATTTTTGCGCTAACAGTCGCGCATCATGCGCCTGTGCGTGCTTTATACGTCCCTATTCCACGCATGTGCGCGCACGCCCAACTTCTGTAAAGCGCTCTTCAATTTTTCACTACTTTGTATAGTTTTTGACCTTTTTGAATGCTGTGGTATTAATTCAAGTCCATGAATGACTTCATTATTGTTTGACGATGCTGAGTTCTTGTAACCATGTGCGGACGAAATTTTAGTGATAACAGATGCCCCCTGATGGATGAGGTTAGGAGCATACATATAGCCGAAATCCATCAATGTTTCTTCTACTAAGAATGTTGTTGTAAGATAGAGCAATAATGGGATTGTTCAGAGCGATCCGTTGGAGAAAAAAGGAACCAGTAGGACCCGACCTTCTCTGAGGTGCGCAAAATAGAAAACTGTGTACAAACGAAGTGAGCATGCCCCATGCTCGTGTTATGTAACTCTGAAAAAAGATGACTGAAGTGTTGGTGTAGACAACTGTAGCGCCCTCGAGGGCGGTGATGAGAAACGCAGAAGAAAATTCTGCAAAGGAACATACTCTGAATAATAGGCAACGATCACAGTAATAAGTATCGGCGATGATGCGGGCATTGATGGCCCTACCAAGTTCAGAGGTCTGCGGCAAATGATAGAAATAACTGCAATAGTCGCAAAGTAAGACCCACCGTAACATGAGAAAGTGTTGGCATTGAATGTTATGGGGGTCAAAGACAGCAGGGAGCAATGGTGTTTCACCCTATGTCGTCCGATATCTCTCATTGAATGGAGAATGAGGATCAAGATACTGTCGCCCTTCCGGAAAATTGTGTTGATGTCGACAAAAGGGGAACGCGACTCCCAGAAGAAAAGGTCTTCATGGAATCTACTGAGGTGAGGAAGTGGCAGAGGTACATGGACGAAGTCAAGAGGAGGGAAGACTCAATACTGCCCTTGGTTGGAGGATGTATGAGATAAAGAGTGGACGCAACCGTGTAACAAGGTCAAGTGTCAGGGGGACGACAAGACCGGTGATAAGTTGTGCCAGAGGCGGGACAAGGTGAACAAATTCAGAGGGTAGAGGTAAGTGACATGTGGAGTACTCTGAAGATATGGATGATGTCGGCAAGGGTAGATGATAAGTAATTCTCCAACCAAGGGTGACATGGGTTGCGTGTGGCCAAAAATAAGGAAGCAAGTCTCCAAAGGTGACGACAAAAAGAGAATGTAATGACTGGAAATAAAGGCGTTTGTACAATAAATAAAGAATAATTGGGGAGAAATGTACAGATACAGAAACGGGTGCCCCAGTGTGATATGGGTGGCCCACGTAGGGTATAATGTGCTTGGAAGACTGACGAAGGGTGGGGGCCCGATTGGTGAGTTTTTGTAAGAGGTAGGTGAAATGAAGGTAGGTTCACAGATGGGAAAACAGATTGTGGATGAAATGAAGGGTTCATGATACTACGGAGGTGCAGGTAAAAAATAGAACCATAAAGAGATAATCTGGGAGTCCGTGTGGGAAAGCTAGCAAAATGAGGAGAAGGAGTATGTGGTTGATTCATGACATGATGAAAGACTATCGGGACTCCCATCCCTAAAGGGTAATGAAGAACAGCATGAGTGTCAAAAAGTGCCAAAAGGTGCTATGAATGGGACAACTCATGTGGGTAAGAATGCTACCGGGTAACAGTACCGAAGGTGCAAATGGAGGCATGGGTACTACAGAGCTGAGAATGGGGATCCTAGAGGCCGATATCAGAGGGTGTGACTGGAAATGTAAATGAAATACAGCGGGAAAGACTACATGCCAGTGTTGATTATATACCTAAAGGGGTCGTGTCGATGGATGATGATCAGGTACCTGCACACATGAAAACCAAATACCCAAAGTGAACAACATCTGAAGAGAATAAAAGATATGAGCATGTATTTGATAAATGTGACTATGCGCGTGCATACCTGACCATGATATGAAAAAAAGGCACCCCGGGGACTCAGGATGAAAAGCGACCTAGGGACTGTTGTGATGTAGGTGATGGGATGTTGATCCCGTGGCTGAAGATGGTTTGAAAAATGGACACCTTGGGCTCCCGGAATGGTGAGTGGAAGTTTGGAAAAAGGCCTATATATAGTTGTAGGGCCCACATTGCCACCTCATTTGTACCTACTGCAATAGTGAGTGAACCAGCAGTTTTCAGAGGAGATTTGTAGATTCGGGGAGGACAAGGCAGCCGATTGAGGATCTGCGAGTATCAGGTTAGTGGTCTGATCATCCTGGTCTGGTTGAGAGTCGAGGAAGACGCTAAGGTGACGAATATGATGACACTGGGCGTCGGCCAAAAGGCCAATGACCGCAGTGTATTCGGCTTGGTTGTTGGTTGCTGGCCCCAAACATATGCCGCTTGAATGTAGCATGTCATGTGAGGGGGTGTAGAGAGCCCAAGCAGTCGAAGCGAGATTTTGCGTCCAACGGCTGGCGCCGTCAGCGTAACCAATGTGGTAGGCTGGTGGAGGAAGAATCTGTCATTAGCACAAGGGATAGTTTTAGACGAGAGGGCAAGAGAAAAAGATTAAAAAACACTAAAAAAGAAGAAAATAACCTAAAGTAGAATGACTACTTTTAAGCATAAAATTTCTTGAGATATAACCCATTGACGGGTTCCTTGAGAGAGAGGCCTTCGGGGGAGGCCAGGATGTATGCGCCTTTGGTGAGGCAATGTTGGATAATGTAAGGGCCATGCCAAAGTGATTCGAATTTTCCGTGCCAAAGGTATCATGAGAGATATCATAAGCCAGGACGAGGTCACCTTCGCGGAATGATCGAAGGTTGATCTGGCGATCAAAGGTAGCCTTGGATCACTTTTTAGCTACCTCATTGTGCTGTAAGGAAGATCAATGATCTTCATCCAGAGACTCCAAGGTCAGCAAGCGTTGCTCCATTGGAGCAGTGTCAGGTAATAGCTCAATTGCAATGCGTAAGGTGGGAATTTCGCACTCGATGGGAAGAGTTGGCTCAACCCCATGGACTAAATGGAATGGAGTGAACCCCGTAGCAGTATTTACTACTGTTCGATAAGCCCATAGCACAGAAAATAACATATGATGCCAATTGGTTTTATGTTTATTAACCGTGCACTATAACATGGTCTTGAGGACTTTGTTAACTGCCTTGACCTGTCCGTTTGACTGAGGGTAGTATGGTGAGGCAAACTCATGAGAGAAGCCTAACCGAGATGAGAGTTTGATGAAGATCTCATTCTCGAAGTGTTTCCCATGGTCGGAAACGAGTTGGAATGGTACTCCAAAATGGGATATGACGTGGTTAAAGAAAAAGCGTGTTGCAGTGTCAGTGGTGTTGTTGAAAGTGGGCATAGCTTCGGCCCATTTGGTGAAGTAATCAACAGCGACAATAATGTATTTGTGACCATTGTTGGAGGGGGGATTACAAGTTATAAATTCGATGCCCCATTTACAAAAAGGGTCGGCCGTAATGACAGGGTGAAGAAGAGCGGGGGGAGCTCGGGCTTTGTTGGCATAGAGCTGACATTTCTCACATCATTTCATGGCATGAATGCAATCATGAAACAAGGTAGGCCAAAAGTAACCAGCTCGAATAATCTTTTGAGCAGTGGAGATACCCGAAAGATGGCCCCCACATGCACCGTTGTGGCAGTCGTTTAAGACTCTGTCGACCTCGTCAATAGTTAGGTATCGACGAAGAATGGTGTCAACGCCCCGTCGGTATAGGATGTCTTCGATGAGGAGATAGCGGGGGGGCTGATGGCGAATACGTTGACGATCATCTCGTGAAAGGTGGTTACCGAACTTTTGAGTTCGTAGGTAGACGAGAATTTTGCCATACCAAGGATCATCCGAAGTGATGTAAAAGAGATGTTCATCTAGAAAGTCGGTATTGACGGGGGTACTAGTGGTATCAGAGGGGAGGGTCATGACAAGTTTGGCGAGAACGAGGGAATTCTTACTCTTAGGTGTTGAGAACTCGAGGTCGTATTCCTGAAGGATAATGATCCATCGAGCGAATTTGTCGTTAACTTGGCGACGGCTAAGCAAGTACTATATAGGGTTGGAATTTGCGACGACCTTGGTGGTGCGAAGCAGAATGTAATGGCACAGTTTCTGGACTGCGAGGACAACTGCAAGAGCAAGTTTCTCTTCGTGTTTATACTTTAAGGGTGGTCCAGAGAGGTTCTTACTAACGTAATAAATGATGTGTTCATGATTTTCATCCCCGAGCTGGACGAGGACGCCGACTACTGATACAGCCGATGCTGATACGTAGAGGATGTAGTCACGATTATAGTCAGGTGCACTAATTAAAGGTGCGTTTGAAAGCGCTGCTTTAAGATCGTCAAAGGACTGTTGGGCATGGTCGTCCCAGTGAAAAGGGATGTCATGACGTAGTAAGCGGAGGAAACCGTGTGCGCGTATGGCGTAATCGGGGACAAAGCGTCTAAGAAAGTTAGCTTTGCCCTGTAGACTCTGAAGTTGTCATAAATTCCGAGCAGGTGGAATTTCAGTGATGGCTTGGACTTTGAGGGGGTCTACGATAATACCACTTTGGTAAACAATAAAACCGAGGAGGCGCTCTGCGGTGACACAGAACACACACTTGAGAGGATTCAAGCAGATGTTGTACTAACGACACCGTTGAAAAATGATTCGTAGATCATCTAGATGCTCGGTGCGTTTCTTGGATCGAGCTGTGAGGTCGTCCAAGTAGGCGAGGATGATATTAGCCAGATCATGAAAGATGTATGTCATTGCCCACTGGAAGGTTGCGCCATCATTTTTTAAGCCGAAAGGCATGACACGATATGCAAAAGTACCCCATGGGGTAATGAATGTGGTTTTATACTGATCGGCTGGGTGGATTTGTATTTGGTTATAGCCAGAAAATCCGTCCATAAAGGAGAGAGCCTCGTGGCCGGCGCAATTGTCGATCATTTTATCAATGAAAGGTGTTGGAAAGTTGTCTTTGGGACATGCGTTATTGAGATCATGAAAGTCGGTGCAAATGCGGATAGTGCCCTATTTTTTGTCGATGGGTACAGGGTTGGAAACCCATGAAGTATAAGCGATGGGGTAAATAAACCCGGCAACACGTAATTTGTCAATTTCGGCTTTGATAGCCGCAGCTTTGGATGGGTGTAACAGTCGTTGTTTCTGGTGAACTGGTGTGATGTTGGGCCAGGTATCGATGCGATGTTAGACAATAGAGGGATCGAGGCCAGGCATTTCTATGTATGATCAGGCGAAAATATCCCTATATTCTTGGAAAAGGGATTTATATGCATCGATTTCCTGAGGAGTGTAAGCAGCTCCGATGATGATTTCTTCGACGATGCCATTTTTAATGGAAATGTCGATTTTAATGGTGGGGGGAATGTTGTCCATATTAGCTTCTTCAAAAGCATCAGGGGTGGGAATGGGATTGTTGAACCAATCGATAGGCCCTGCCAGGATAAAATCTTTGGTTTCGACTGCGTAAATGGGGTTTTGGTTAGGATGCATGGGGGCGTCCTGTGGAGAGAAGAGTGTGCGGTGATGTAGCGCATCCCAGGGTGTTTCTGGGTGGTTTAGCTCTTCAAGTATTTCCTCGTCGCATTGGAAACGCTGGGAATACAAGGGGTCGTGAGGATTGATCTCAGTGACTGTGTGGTTTCCCCCTGATAAAGAAGCAGGGAAAACAATATTGGGAGATGGTGAGGGTTCACTCGAAATAAACCATATATTGAAGTACTGAGGGGTACCCGTGGTGGTTGGGTGGAGAGTGTCCGTAGGGGAATGAGCAGGAGAGTTGGGGGGGTTGCGGGGTAAATCCTTAGAGACATCATTGAAGAACCATGGAGGCGTTGGGAGCACCTCAGGCTCGGGAGAAATAACATGAATATCCTCTAGTGATGAGGTAATGTCAATGGTCGCTTCTGCGGGTCGGTGAAGCAGGGCTAATTAACGTTTCCTGTATTCAAGGATCATAGGACACTGGTATCTAAAATGAGCTAATGAATCGCAGAGAGAACAAGGGCATCTCATACGTTCATTGACTGAAGTGGTGACATAGCTGTTGACGGGTGAAATTGACCGTCCATCAACTGGGAGAGTGGAACTGGTCCGGGGTAGTCTAAATAACCCAAGTCGTTTGGAATGAACCACCCTGACGAGTTTAACGGCTCTGTTGGCCGCTCTAAGGTCTTCTATGAAAACCAAAGAGAGAATTGATCTGAGCTAGTAATCTAACTAAAGCAAATAAAAAAAACTAAACTATAACTAAATACAAGAAACTAACTAAAATAAAGGAAACTAAAAATTAATAAAACAAAGAAAAGGAACTAATATACTAAATATAAACTATTCTAACTATTCTATCTACAAACTACTAATTAGTATCATAATAACTCAAACCAACTATCTAATTATCAACTGTTATATTACTTATTCACAAATGTACACTATAAACAATCTACAGATTTGATTAAAACCTGCAAAACTCATGTATATTCTGCCCTAAGACAGCAAAGGATCTCTTTTTGATTTTTTATATTTTATGAAAAGGAAATAAACATTACTGAAATTAAACAATCTAATATAATTACTGAAATTAAACAATCTAATATATATCTAATTAAACTTATATCTAAATTAAACTACTTAATGGAAACAGTAACAACAAACTAATTGACCTGGAAACGCTCCAAGTTTGCCCTGTGTGTGATGACTTCTAAGCTGGTCGGAGGAGGAAATTCGCACCGTTTTAGCCCTTAAGCTTTTCGTAAATGATCAGCTATGATGCTTCTTGAAGTATTTTACAGGAAAAACAAGACATAAAAGAAAATCATAACAATCTTATGATTATAAATTACTGCAATAAGGGAAACCTGTTATGCAAGGACTTATATGTAACAATTCAATTTATGAAGAAGACAAAACTATCATTCACAAAATGAATTAACAATTGCTATGTCTTTTATCTATCTGGAAGAAACAAGATATGGATAACAATAATAAAATTATATCATTTGCATTTGATTGAGATAGCTAAAGTAATCATAAACCATAAGCAAAGTGATATACAAAACTTGAAACAAAATGTTGATATATTGAGAAGCTAAAGCTATGACAAAACATCAATTCTGCTCCAGTCTGTAATAGAATTCCTTATCCTTGTTCTCCCATGAATGAGGATGATGATTATTACAAAAATCATAAGTATATATAGGTCTCTTCACAAGGTAAAACTTCCTTGTGGATAATATCAAAATGAATTGCATAATCTGGGAAAAATCCCCAAAAAATCTTCTAAACTAAGCAAATAAAATGCAAGTAAAATCTGTGAAACATCCCCTAACTGCTCATCATATCTACTGCCAATTCGAATTTGCCTGCAATAGAACACAAATATCCAATTAGAAAGATATTTCATTAAGAAAACAATAAAAAATTGATTCTATAGACTTAGCTACAGAATCATCTAATTCTGTAGCTAGTCAAAAATAGCATATGGAATCAGATAGCAATCAAATTAAATCAAATCCAATCATATTTTAATAATCATCAAAAACGAATTACTAATGATTCAATTGAAATTATCATTCAAATCAAAAAAAATGAATGCAATCGGAACAGAATAAAGAATGCTCTGTTTTCAGTTACCATAAAACATGGTCAAATCTCAACAGGCTTGTTTTATATCAAATGAAATTTAAGCAATGAATCAAATCATATAATGATACGATATAATTGTAATCAATACAACCATAATCAAACAGAATCGTAATCATATAAGATATGATATGCCACATTATATTGAACACAAAATAGATTTGTTACAGTTGTATAAAGTTCATGTCGTTTCCATCAACAGTAAAGATAGGCAGGCTGTAACAAATTATGCATAAGATTCATTCTGTTGTGATCGAATTCCAATATGGAAAGTTGTTACAACATATTGAAAACGAGACATGTGTAACAGTATTGACCAAAAATCGACATAGATTTTGATTGTTGGGCATTACATAGTCAAGGTCCAACAGCACTGATAACCATAAGTTGGGCAGCAATCCAATAAAATCGGGTTTGAGTCATCATGGGCATGATCAATTCCATTTTACAAATGCATTTGTAACTGAATATCCATTGTCATTCCAATTCAAAAGAAAACTGGGCCGATCGGCTACAACGAATTGACAGGCTGGGACTTGTATGACTGTTACGATTTTACAATTTGGGTAAAGATAAAACAAAACCTTTTTTTAAACATAATCCAAACTGTATTCAGGCTGGTCAAAGTTATATTCAAATAAAACCATTAAAGATAACCATCGTTACATATGTGTATCATAACCAATTCGGATCGCAACATAGATCGTTTTCCAAAATTTGAAATGCAAAACAGCTTGTCTATAATAGATGCAACAGAACATTCAATTGCAACCGATTTAAAACAATCAAATCCATATTATGATTAATAGAATCAAAACCAAATCCAATTAAAACCTTAACGATAACAAAATTCCATTTACCAAACGAAATAATATACAGCAATGCATGCTTATGTGACAGAGAAGGTCAATGATGTACACAGAGTTTGTGAATATGTCATATAAATGGGTGAGAGTCACACCAGCGAGATTGTTGAGGCTATGCCAATTTCGAATTGACGATTGTCATAGCTGACTCAACGTTTTTAAACAGAATTGAACCAGTTGTTCGTTGCTTCTTGTCAGAGGGTTGCACCTTGGCATTCTGACTGGTGAGTTTTGCCACCTGATCCTCCAGAGCATGGATTATGGATTGCAATATCGGCACATCTAGGTAGTATCTTTCCAACCATAAGCCACATTGATCGCATGGTGGAACAGTTGGTTGAGCAGGAGAGGGTTTCGTCGAGTCACCAAGGGTTCCACGAGGCATTTCAATGCCTGGGAAATTGGGATCATTCTGCAAACAAGGTGGTAGGTTTTTGACAAAGTCGTAAGGAGGTTTATCACACAGACCTTCTGAGTAGGGATACTCAGCTGCAAGGAAACGTTCAATCTCCGAGTCGGAATCTTCGCTGACCATAATAGGCTCAGGATTAACAGAGGGTTTCGGTTTATTTCTCTCCATGCGAGAGATTAACCGAGTGTTTTTCTTACCTTTAGCATTTGCATTAGATTTAGCTTTAGGCTTTTCGGCTGTGGGTTTAGCAATTTCGACCTGTTTGGTCACAGACAGGGGCAAGTTCATAGGTGAGTCGGGTAGAGGTTTGGGTAGCAAAGCATTGTAAGGCACAGGGGGGATAGGTTTACTTTCGCTCACCACAGGTTTGTCAACCTGTGGTGGGCTTGAGTCCTCAAAGCCATTACGACTGAGAAAATCACTCCAACAGTCACGACGTAACCCCAACTCATAAACCATAAGAATTTTAATTAACCCCAAATGGAAGAGGCGGGTATCGGCCTGATTGCATTTGTACCTCTTAGCCATCTTAAACAGACTTCTATGAAGGTAATGGGGCATGTTGAGCTCGTAGCCTATAAAAACCATCAATAGATGAAGGTGATACAAGAAAATGAACCCGTACATGCCCTCGCAAGAAATGAATTGCTTGATTATCATTAGCAGGTCATGCCATCGTTGTTTTAACATATTTGCAGGCAAACCTTTGTCGCAGGAATTCACCATTCGAGACTGGAAGAGCAATGTCCATGGGACATCTTCCATTTTACAAATTTTAGACCACTTATGTCCCATAGCAGGCAGACTGGTTGTCGAGCTAAGAAACTGTTTGTTTATTTCCAATTGCACATCCCCAACCTTGGCTCGACAGCCATCGAAGGTTAACGCAAATTTTTGAGCCACGCTAGGGTTATAACCATCGAATTTTCTTATGAACGGGAGCCATTCGAACTTCTCCAGGTTGCTAAAAGCACCATCGAACATGAGAAGTGCTTGGAAACCGTTGGGCTCGGCCCTTACGACTGGAGCCATGGCTTTTGCGCATAGTAGGGTTTGAATTGAGAAATACAATACACAGGGTCGAAAATCGCTACGGTTAACAGCTGCAGCGCTCAAAGGGGAATGGATTAATTGTATGCATGCAAAGGTGGTGGGATTACCACCACCATGCAGGATAATAATGGCACAGTACAGTGTTGTTCCATCCACCATAATATCGTTTAAACCATAAGAATCAGTCGACTGAACAACTTGGGCGGTGGATCATTGTATCAACTTGCCATACCATATATTATATCAATGCACCATTGCATAACCCATAAAACAAACATACGCCAAGTAATGATCCAAGTCATAAAATCAAAACCCAAAGTTAAAATTTTATCCAATCGTGCCATCGCATAAGTTTAGACCATTAAATCAAACCAAAAGTTTACCCAACGTGATTTTATAACTTCAAACCTTTGTCATTCAATCATGAAATCGAAACTCATATATTGATCATGCGCTCATAGCATAATATATAATCAAAGTTTTGTAAAACATTGTAACAAAAGATCTTATAAAATCGATAAGTCAAAGGTTTATGAAAATAAGGATCACATCACATAAAAATAGATCAAACATGACCCCTATGAAATCAAATATAACCCATAACTTAATATGCTCAAAGTCTCTTTAATCAAAATGCGCAATCAAAGTAAGAGTATATAAATGGACATAGTTTGAAAGAAAAGCACTCTAGCCACTTAATAGCAAACCAAAGGTAAGTGCCTTTCAGAAGAGGATAACAGTCCAAATAATGATGGAGGGGTTTTCACACTTTCAGTTGTGAAAACTGAATCGAAACCAAATTGCAATCATCGCTATAAATAAAATGTCTAGTTGCAAAATGTGATGATGACTTGTCATTTAGGAGACAATAGGTGTAGGCATCTTTTTAGGGCAATTGAAAAAATTGAATTGGCTTCCAACAATGGAGACACACTGGGAGAAGCAGTTATCTCTATCAAAAGAAATGAATTCAGATCAGGACAGCAAAGAAAAATTAGACTTAAAACAACAACCAGAAAATCGTACCAACACCATCATCTACTATCTTTTTCAGCGATGTTTTAAAAGACGTAAACCAATAGCAGTCTCAAGATCAGCAAGTCATGATTTTTATGATAAAATATTCAATATTGTTGGCATGGCCACTGCTGCCAGCAGGCGTCCATAGCCTCGATAGGGTTTCCATTTAACCCACTCGGATGTCTGTATCCTGTCAAGAAGTTCTAGATTAGAATAAAGGACTTTTTTTTAAAAAGAGGTTTCTTATAATTTTACAGATTTTCATTTACCCGACATTGCTTCGCTGCCAGCAGGCCTGTTCAGTACCCCGGCGAAGTTGTCTTGGCGCCATGCTTGCATTTACCCGCTGCCAGCGGACCTGTTTAGTATCCTGGTGGGTTTACAAACACTTCCCACATCTCTTATTGATATTTTTATTTTGTTTTTGTGGATAGATAGCTGAGCGGGGTGACGCTGAAAAAATCTTGATATTTTATCATATTTTTTAGACCTCATCAGAAGAAAAAAATTATACTATCCTTTATCCAGCTCCAGAAATGTTTTATTTCTAAAACAACTTACTATGACAGGGATACATCCTTTTGAGTCATTCCTTTACAGAAAAGGGACAGCGTAAAAAGGTAAAGATGATCATGACAAGCTTCACTCAGAGATTGAAATTAGTAAACTTCTTCCAAACAACATTTTCCAACATCATTTTCAGAAATATATCACTGATGTTTGTACGATCTTTCAGAAGTTATTTCAGCGAAGAGATTTTCTTATGGTATTTGTCTGAATGGCTCAGTGTATAGGCGCATATGTTTCAAAAAAAAAAAAAACTGATCTTTCAAATCAAAACCAAAAACAAAAATAAAACGAAAAGAATGCAAACAAAAGAAATATTTACATAATATACAAGGATAAAAATCAAGCAAAGTATATTTTCAGGGCTTGGCCATTCACCGGATAGGTGTCAAGCTGCCCTTCAAGATTCTGCAAATGAAAGGAACTAGGACCCAACTTTTCAGCAATCAAAAATGGCCCAAGCCACAAATTTTGAAACTTGGTGTGTTCACCCTTCCCTTCATGTGGTTTGTCCCACTTTAAGACGAGATCGCCTACTTCAAAATTTCTATCAGAAGCAGAATTAGAATCGAACCAGATTTTAATCAGTTGTTGATGTTGGTATAACTTATGCTTGGCTTGGGTTCTTACTTCTTCTAACTTCATCAAAGCATTAATACGGCTTTCTAAAGGGGGACACTCTTCTTCTTGAACTTTTTGTGACAATTGAAGTGAAGGAAGAAGAATATGAGGTGGCAGAATAGCTTCTCTGCCATAAATGAGAAAAAAGGGGGAATTACTTATAGCGGCTTTGGGTGTTACTCTATCAGCCCACAGTGCATTCAGTAGTGCGTTGTGCTAGTTCTTGTGATTTTCAGCCACGGTTCTATTGATAATCTTGATCAAGTTCTTGTTTGTTGATTCCGCTAAGCCATTACCCTGAGGGTAGTAACTAGTAGAATACTTCAGCTTTATTCCTTTCTCTAAGGTGAAGTCACTCATCTCAAGAGAAGAAAAGTATGAAGCATTATCAAAGACTAGACAATCAGGGATGCCAAAACGGGTGA
>ML790035.1:86852-121705 GCA_009831015.1 Picea engelmannii | reverse complement strand
GTGGGGGTAAGGACGGGTATCGTCATGGGGATGCCTTCTTGTGGGGGAAGGGATGGTCAAGGGACCATCTCAGGTAGGTGTAAATACCATACTGGGATTGATAACACCATATTAGGTAGTGTAAGCGTTGTGGCTACCTGAAAATATTCTATACCCGGTGGAGGGCAAAAGAAGGGAATTTCAGTGAGGGGTTGGGGGACTATCTCCCAAACGGGACTATGCCCCATAGGGGATGTGGATTCGTGGATTGTTGGGGTCGACGAGTGCGCAGGAGGCTCTGACAGGAGTGGTTCTGCGACTATTGGGACGTCAGGAATGACTGAAGCCTCCTGAGGAGGAAAAGCATCCTCTGTGTGAGTTCCGTTAGATGAGATGATGCATACTTGATTAGCAGGATGAAGGAGGGGTGGTGCTCCATGGTACATCCCTAAAAGGGATGGATCTTTGAAAATCCCAAGACCCTTCTCGACGAGTGGATATGCGTCTTGGTTTGTGTGGATGAGGGGAAGAATGTTATCGAGGTTGGCAGATGGGTTGGGATCATAATGTGAGACTTGGTTGATGGTCACTATCTTCCCATTGTGGGGGAACATCATGGTTCGAAAGATGGAAGATGCCACTGCCTTCATAGCGTACATGTAGCTACGACCGAACAGGATATTATAATCGAGCGGGGCGTTGATAACTTCAATGTCAATGAGAATAGTCTTGCCCCTGAGTTCAACGGGGACATTTTGAAAGAGCCCTTCAGGAGAGGATGGTCGTCTATCATAAACTCATAATGTGATGGAAGAGGGTATGAGTTCTGGGGAACCAAGTTTCTGCCATACTGTTTTGGACATAATGCATGTAGATGCACCTTCATCGATGATACATCGATGAACTGTGATGTTCCGTATTTTTACTGGTATTTGAAAAGCGATCAAGGTGGGAAGACGAGGTTCTCCACTGTCAAGAAAAAAGGTGATGAGTTGAGTATCTACAGGGTCGAATTCCCCCAAGGCAGAAAGTAGTGATTTCCATTAAGTAGGACAGTCTGTAAAACTTCCAAGACTGACATGGAAGTTGGGGATTGTGCTAAGTCATCTACCAAACTATAGTTATGAGCTACCCTAGCCTGTGGGTTGTGGACATTCATGGGCAAGGGGATGCGATCGCTGCGTAGTGGTGGTTCGGTGGAAGGTTAAGGGATCACCAATGGGGGTCCCATCGGTGTAGGGGTTGTCTCTGGAGAGATGGGAGTAGACTCAGTGGGTGCATGATACTGACGATTACGCGTTTGCGGAAGGATTTCTTCCTCACTGGTGAGGAGAATTGTACGCTCTGCTGGATTGTTGGGGTTGAGGTATTGCCCCACCTGAGGTGGGGGATGTTGTGTGTCTTGTTGGGTGTTTATCACACCTTGATGTGGAATAGGATTTTGTAGCACGGCGGGAGGGGGTTGTTGCACGTATTGTTGTGGTGCCTGCTGAGGGGCAGTTTGTGCAGGATAATGGGGAAGACTACCTGAGTCTTTCAACCATTTGAAATCAGCGATCTGGGGGAAATGGTGAGTTTAATGACCGAACTCACCATAAAGGGCACAAGGGAAGATGGTTTTAACATTATTTCTCCCTTGGCATTTTTTATTATTGCCCCCTTGGGGGTTTTGGTTCCCTTGGTTCTGGTTGCCCCTAGTTGATTGGTGCTGCGAGGGTTGATTCCCGCCTTGCCCTGGGTTGTTGTTATTCATGTTCCGTCCTTTCTTCTTGGCATTGTTCGATGGATGAGTTGGGTTGGTTGTATTTAACTGTTCAAAACTTTGGTATTGTTGAGCAGCAGAAGGTTGAACAAAATTTACCCCCGCATGTGGATGTGGGGGAGCCATGGGTTGTGGAGGACCAGGAAACAGGAAGTATGGATTTTGTGGTGGTATCGATCCATAAGGTACATAGGAAGGCGTAGTTCTTTCACTAGTACTATAAGCTGATGTTGAGGGAGTACCATTGTTTGTGGGAATAGGTGGATGTATGGGAGGTGTCGGTGGTGGTCCACTAATGGGTGGGGGTATAGCAATAGGGTATGGATGTTGATAAGGGGGTGGGGGGTAATAAGGAGTGCCCCCATATGTCGGCGGGTATTGAGGTGTTCCATACATCGGTGTTGGTTGGGTTTGCGGACCATGGTGTGTGGTGGCACCGATTAGTCCGTCTGCTGAGTGAGACATCCCCAGTTTGTCTTGGCCAAATGGCACAGGTTTTGGAAGATCAGGAAGTACTGTGTATAAGTACCCTGACTATGCATAGATGAGGTCATACTGTTGGGGCTTGTTGATGGCCTCCTATTCCGATTGAGGGAATGTGGAAGCTACATCCTTTCCAAGGAGACAGACAAGTGATCTAAGAAACCAGTCGAGACATTGTTGCTTGGTGGTTTATGCTTTACACAAACTACGTCGCCTATGCCATTCATGAATGTAGTCAGCGATGTGTGTGGCTGAGGTTTTCTTGAAGTTAGACAGTAGTTCTAGACCATTTCCGTGGTGGATGGGTAATTGGAAGAAGGTCAATAATGCTTTGGCCAATGACTCAAAGGTCGCATGGGACCCTGATTTTTCTTCGACATACCATTTAGTAGATGGGCCAGTGAGTGTGCGTTGAAATAATCACAGTTTGATGGAATCATCCATAATGCTATTGGAAGAGCACCAAAGATGAAATGTCATGACATGGTTGGCAGGATCATCACCTGCCTGTCCTTCAAACTTTGGTATATCTGAAGGTAGTTTGGTTGGCATTGCAGGCCATGTGGGGTCATGGAATATAGGATCATTGGTAAGTTTGGTGAGATCCGGTATGTTGAGAGAGGCCAAATATGGCATATGCAGTGGGGGGGGGGATTATCTCTGGCCATAGTGTGTTGTGAACCTGACCCTTGATGGGGGCTAGGTGGGTTGGTGCTCCCTCCTTGAGAGGAAGTGGGTCCTCCGCTTCCTTGTAAAGGAGAGCGAGTAAATGGATGACCTTGGGAAGTAGACCCAAGTATTGTAGAACCAAGCAAAGATGACCCTAAGATAGTAGCACTCACAGGAGTGTGTGAAGGAGGTGTCGTTGAGCGGGCACGACCAGATACTCCCCCTAATATAGGAGGGAGGTTGAGCAAGCATCGTGAACGACGGGGGTTCTGTGGTTCCCCTATGATGTCAGACTAGCTATGTGAATATGTGCAAAAATGTGGTGAGAGAAATACAAAAATAAGAGCCTTTTGCGTTTGGATGTTTACACAATATATATAGCTAAATCAAACTGTAATCAGATGTGCATCATACATAAATGAGAAAGAAGCATATATGTGGGTAAGTGGGTTTTGTCTGTGTGGGGGGAATCAAAACGGAAAGAAAATTCTTGTGTCCTAGAAGACTTAACGTCCTTCCTCTCAAATAGCACTGGACCTTCCAATAGAACTCAACAGTGGGGTCTGAAGTCACTGGAAGAGAAACTAGTGAAGGATGAAACAACTGGTTATAATGAGGGGTAAAGGGGGCATATCCCGAAAGAGCTGGCGATAATTCCCAATAGCCACACAAAATCCAATCAAGGTGCAATTGCAGCCCACAATCGCCACCTGGGTAGATGTCCTAAAGTTGGTCACTAGGTACCTCGGTCAAAGTGCGGCATTTAGATTTTCGGCCTAAGAAATGGGTCATGGGCTAGATCCCGTCCAAGAGGTGGGTGCTTCAAGAGGGGACGCACAGAACAACCGGACCTCGGCCTTCAACCCTTCATGGGTATCTCCCTTCCTTATGGTGATTGGAACACTTGACTTGGAGGATTTTCAGTTCCCTATTTGACAACCTCTATGTTTTGACAATGTGAGAACCAGATAACGGGGAGTTATTTGGATGCCTATCCCCGAAATCCTACCTAGACTAAAAAATTTCTTTTGGCACCTCCTGTGGAGGAAAACTTAGTGAGTTTTTAGAAAGATTTTAGATGAAGTTATTTTGTGAAGTTGGGGGTGTAAACCAACCTCGTTGATTAAAAATGGGAGTGGATAGTCCTATCCATAAAAGATGGGGTATTTTCGGAATCCCTTTTTGGAGGAAACTTACTTAGACCTCCACATTTCAAGAAGAAGCTATGTGTGTGATAAGTGACTTTTGTGTGTGAGTGAAAGTGTGCCAATTTTAAGTGAATTAGATGTCACCTTGCTGCATGTGGACTTCGCTTAGTCCTTACAAGAGTTTGATTACCTAATTAACTAAATTCCTTTGGTACAACCTTGCGGAATTCAAAAGCCCTAGGAAGCTAGCATGTGGACATGTGGGTCCGTTACTATCCTTTAACTCCCTATTGTGATGTAATCTAGAAAAAACATGAAACTATCCTAGATTGAACATGTGGGCATGTATGGGCCCGTTACAAACTTTTAAACTTCCCTAGTGTTTTGATCTAAGAAAGAAAAATTTCAAACATTATCCTATCTTTGTAGCATGTGGGCATGTATGGGCCCGTTACAATATTAAGATATGTTTGAAAAAGAAAACTAAGAGGGGTCCCAAGAAGGGTCGTTGTCCTCTCCTAAAGGTTTTAAACTTTGTTTAAGGGAGATGAAATTGGTTCACAATCTTTTTCTGATTCTCAAGGTCGCTTAAATGCGTGAGAGAAGAGCATACTAAGCGATTGTAAATTCAACCTCTAGTCCCAATGTGAGTTTAGATGTGATTAAAATTGATGTTCGCCTTTATATTTTAAGTCAAAACAAGCCATCCATGTGGCAAAAAGTAAATAAGGGAAATTGATTTTTATCCTCCTAAGTGCCTATGTGTGTTTGATTAACCCCCTTATATGATGAGGGGACTAAGTGTGGTGCAGTGTTTAGAGCATGCTTAACATCATTTTTAAGAAGGAAAATGGCCTTCCCCACATCCCAACAACTTACAATGTGAAATTTTTCTCAGATGCGCAGCCCCTAGTGAAGACAGAGGCACATAGAGCGCAGGCGCACGAACAGAGATGAGTCAGAAAGCGCATGCGCGCAGAGAAAGACTGTGACTTAAGCGCATGCACGCTCGATGTGTGTCTGTGGGGTAGAATACCCGTGCACCTGTGTCAAACGGTCGAGAAAGAAAAATCCGAATGGATTTCTCTCAATTCTCCTCTGAATTGGATGGTTGGCAAGTCGGCCTAGGCCGTTTTGTGCACCTGCAAGTTAATCAAACTAAAATAAGATCAAAATAAACCCAAATGAGGTAGGAATTTGATACCTTTCCCCAGTGGAGTCGCCAATCTGTTGCACCTTTTTCGTCACCTTGGTGAGAAAATAAGAGGTGCTTGCATACCCAGTTGGGTCTTGCTGAGTAGGACAGCTGTAGAGGAAAGAGTTAGAGAAAGAAAAACAAAACTATAATCAAGAATTAAACTAATAAAAACAAAAATCATAAGCATAGGGACATAGAGATAACAAAAACAAAAAGACCCATCTCACCAATGTTTTTAGGCTGATCTATTGATTAAATCAAAGCACCAAGAAGAAAGGGGACTATGAGTCCCTTCTTCCTCCAAGGGAAGGCTCTTGGACCCTCACAAACTTGCTCTCCTTACAACAAAGAAAATGAAAATGGTGGTGAAAGAACTCTTTGCAAATCCACTCAATGGAGAGGTGGATTGCTCAATGAAATGGTGCCAATGTGTTCTTTTCAAGGATGGAGTCCTTAAAACAATCTAGGCAGCATAACATTAATTGAAATTCCTTGAGAAAATGAGGTGCATTCATGGCTTTTTATAGCATTGCATTGGGTTATTGTGTAACTCCTTTGTAGTGTGAAAAGAGGCCATTTAGGGCATTATTAGGTCTTTGACCATCCCACCATTCGGATTCAGCTCGGATTTGGAGGTCAAATCGGCTTGGGAGCTGAACCAGAAGTGGTTGGGAGGCCGACCACATTCATAAATGCGTCGTTTAGCAGGTGCGCGGCTTTTTGCGCTAACAGTCGCGCATTGTGCGCCTGTGCGCACTTTATACGTCCCTGTTCTGCGCATGTGCGTGCGCGCCCAACTTCTGTAAAGCGCTCTTCAATTTTTCACTACTTTGTATAGTTTTTTACCTTTTTGAATGCTGTGGTATTAATTCAAGTCCATGAATGACTTCATTATTGTTTGACGATGTTGATTTCTTGTAACCATGTGCGGACGAAATTTCAGTGATAACAATGGGCATATAGAATGACATATAAATGATTGAATAAGCATACACCTTTCAGGTTGGTCTATGGTAAGGAGTTCATTATGCCCTTAGAATTTTTGGTACCTAGTCTATGAATTGCTCTTGTGACATAGATGTCAGATGAAAAATCCATTAAGAAGCAGTTGGATGAGTTAATCGAACTCGAACAAGATTGAGTCATTGTGGGTCACAACGAATTGGTCGGGAAGAGCAAATACAAAAGGACTGACATGACCGCAATATTTGACGTGATATTTTACAGCATGGCTCTTTGGTATTATTGTATGACAACAAGTTTCTAAATCACCCCAGCAAATTGCGCATGCACTGGTTAAGATCATTTAGATTGGTATGCATTAGTGAAGCAAGGGAAGCAAAGTTGGAAACACTGCAAGGTTATCCCCTCAAAGGACTAATTAACTACATTTGGATGAAGGCGTATTATGGACTGCAAGGGTCGATTGCACCCTAAATTGACAATATTTTTAAAGTTAGTGTAGAGTAGGAGTTAGTGTAGAGTAGGAGTTAGGTAGGTAGGTATAATGATGCATTCATTAGTAGGATAGGACAAGGTTTGGTAATTCGGAAGACATGAAAAGTGGGTACATGGAAATATTTGGACGATTTGGCCAATGGTGCGAAGTAATTACTATCATACAGTCTATCACGAAGGACAACTAGCTCTCACAAGTGAACAACCAAACACATTAGCTTCTTAATCAACGAAGATTCAAGAAATTCGACCTGGACATGTCACAAAAGCATAAGGGACGAGAAAAATTATGGCAACATGTCCCAAAAGGGACATCAGGAGTACAACGACTTAGTATGATTAGAGTCACAATAGATAAAAACAACATGGGGATTGGGGAAAACCATTACAAGTAAGTCGAAAATCAGAAGCCCGACAAAGCAAGTGGCCATGCCCCCATAAGACTATTTATACCCCATTTCTAGCTATCGAGTACTATGTTAAGAGTTCAACCATTGCATCCACAAGAATTTGGAGAGTAGGGTACAAACCAATGGTAGGGAAGCAATCTGAATAGAAGGGTGAGTAGTGTCGAGGATCCATCTCAACCAAGGAGCCACCATGACGATGGCTACTTCCAAGAGGAAATAGGAACATGCTTGGCTCTAGGCCACAAAGGAATCCCAATGACCAACAATTGAACTCCCAATAGAATTACAAGTTTGAGACCATCTCCAACGAAGGGGTCACAACCTATAGTTCGTTGATTGCAACAATCGAGCTGCCACATATTTCCCTAAACTATGCTTTGAAGCTTATGTGGAGTTCACCCTGAAGCCCAAGAGTCGAGGGTCGGTGATCCCGCTACCATGGATCAACACCATTTATAAATCAAGCAGTCTAAATCTACAGGTTTCCCCCCCATCATGTGTAGTTTTCCTCACCTTCAACACCATCAATAAACCTAACAGAGATAGGGAGAAGATGAAGATTATGCATTATGGAAATCTCACCCTAGATAGAAGCATGAAGGTCACTGGGGTGGTGTCGCAAAGTCTCATAGGAATTAATTGGCCCCGATAGTGAAAATGGTTCTAGATGGTATGTTGAAATACATTTATCCCTGGACGTTCCAGATCAAGATCAACAAAAGAGAGGTTGAGATACCCGAAGATTGAAGGCCAAATTCACATCTAGGCTCTGGGGGTCGATGAAACATTTCAGGTCCTACGCATGGCTACAACACCAACCAATATTCACATATTGTACCTAGACAAGGAATGTTGAATACTTCCCACTAAGTCCAACTAGTGGTTCTAAAAGATTCATCCTAGAGCTACAGATGAAACAATGTTGTTGGCTCAAGGATGAGCCAACTAATAGTGTTGGGGGCCTATTGGAACCCTAAGGTTTTGTGAATACTATGTGTGCACCATAAATTAGCACTATGCACATGCCCAAGAGTTTGGACTGCACAAAGCCAAGTTTTAGTGTGCCATCAAAGATCAATTGTGCGCACCAACCCATTTTTTATTGCATGCAAGGACTTGACGAGATCACATGTAGGCCGAATCCTCAAAGATCTTCAACAATCATTGTAACTATTTTTGTAACAACTTGACTGGTAAAGGTCGAGGTTGTGGGCGAGCTGGAAAGTTCACTATGATTTCCACACTTCAATAGTCTTAAGGGGGGTGCATGTGGATATATAGAGGGTTGGTTTTTTGTTCACTAAGGGTATATTATTGTAGGAGAGTTGTATATGAGTTAGAGCTCCAATTATGAATTGTAGTTTTTCTTGTAGTGTTCAGAGAAGAGTATGAGAGAGAAAGTAGATCTAGATTTGGGCACAATATGCTCTATTTTATATTGAAGGTGCTTTGCACAGGCATTAGCCCCTTTGTAGTAGTTGTATCTAAATGTTGTCCATATTAATAAAGAAATCATGAAGCACTTGTTGTCTATTTGAATGTATGACTATTATGTAGTATTACCGGTACTCTTGTGGTGGTTATGAATGCATGCATGGTTATATGATGGATGTTTCCTGTATGTTTTATTCCTTTATAAGTTGTTTGAAACCTATGGTATATGTGATTCTCATGGTGTCTTGGGTGAGACCTTCTTCAATCCTTGAATATTGAATATGTCGATGCCTATGGGGTATTTGTTGGTCAAGCATACCAAGCCCTGGGTCTGAAACCCTGAAACCAATACATATTAGGCTCATCATTAGGACATGAATGATTTCAAGTTTATTCATTTTTCACTTCATTAATAAAGATGCAACCAAGACTATAAATCAACAGTATATCTTAGGTCGACCTTCTATATATGTTCAACACAGTGTCATATATCTTGGGCCAATATTCAACATATATTAGCAAGGAATCCAATCCACCAATTTATTATTTAAGGAGAGTTGGTAGGCATGTTCAACTAATTATCAAACCATCATCTTGGTTTACACAATAAGGGTTTTTTACTATCTCTTTTGCCTCTCTTATTCACCTTTTGGACCAATTATTGACTTTAGATAGGATTTTCATCTCTTCAATTTTAACGGCATACTTAGTATTGTGTGAATGTTCTACCAATGTCGATGTATGAGTCTTGTCATGTAGAATGTCTATGTTGTGCTATTGTATTCTTTTTTGGATGGACCTCCTTGTTTCACTAATGTGTATGTTCCCCTGGGCACATGGAATTTAAACCCTTTTTTCCTATCTTGGGTCAATAGGATTTGTCATTAATCTTAGGAGTTTCTTGATGTTGTTTGGTGGTAGGAAGACCATACTAAGGTTCTAGTTGTGTATTTAGTAATGAAGTGAAGAATGAATAAACACGACATCATTCATGCCTTGTTGATGAGCCTAAGAGGAAGCTCAAAATGTTGACATTAAAAATGTTGATCATAACTACTCCAATGAATGGCAATACAACAATATCCATATTTACCAAAAAAATTTGAAGTCCATTTTTTGGGGGGATATTATTATGCATTGCTTATAGAATAAATAATATTTATTATAAAGGGCCAACATAAGATAACTAATTAGTAACAATATCTTTTTTTTTTCAAGGAAACCAAAGGGATGCTTTCTCACATTTGTGGATGGCATCCCTAGTAAATTTGTTGGCATAGACTAGTGTGTCTCACCCAGGGGATTCAAGTTGGACCCCTACCATCATGGAACTATCCAAATTCCCAACAACATTGACAACAACTGGTTGAACTAGCCCCTCGGACTTATGTGTGTGTGTGTGTGTGTGTAAGTCCAAGGGGTTAGTTAAACTCGTTGTTGTCAAGATAAAAGGTCAATTGGTTCTAGCCCAAGTGGTTGTGGGATGGATTGTAATCCTCCCCACCCATGTTCTATTCCCATAAATGACATGTTGAGATCATAACAATTATATTGTTGTAATGGATTTGAGTCATATTGTTGGCATGGCCTTGTGCCTTGAATAATATAGGGTTTACCCTTCGTACCATCCTTGAGATGAAGGGAAGTACTTGGGAATTTTCCTTAGGATATGTTACCTGAATATATATAAGATAAAAGGGAAAGAATTATAGAAGAATACACTTTTAAAATTTGAGTTGAAGAATTGTAATTGGAAAATTGCATGTCTTGAACGAGGGGATAATAGATGATATGAAGAAAGGTGGTTGGTTGTCTATCAGGTTGAATGATGTGAAATGTGGTGGTGAGATCGGTAGAATAAGATAGATGATGCATTAAAAGATGGATAACTAGAATAATCCAAATGCACCCTCATTGTTTGATCATTGTTGACTTAACAGTATAACAAGTTTCCATGGCTAAAGGTGGAATTTAATGAGAAATAAATGGAGTGAGGGAATCTTCAACAACAAAATCCCTAAATCCGAGCTAATATATTGAGGAGGGTATCAATGATGAATCGTGACCTTTCTTTAACAAAAGAGTTAAGTCAATATACTAGCATAGATCCATCTTAACTCCAAATCTACTAAGCATCAAGAGGGATCAAAAAAAGAAGAAAGATGCAAATATCTCAAAGATTAAAATATCTCGAGTTAAGATGGATCTATGTTGGTGTACTTACAGTGAAGAATATACATAAAAATGAAATTTATGCTAACTAATTTAATTTATTTACAATTAACTCATTTCTTGTAACTTTCAACTACAAATTAAAACAGATTTAGTTATTGTCTATAACCACAAAATAGAAGCATCTACAACATGCTAATAATCAACATGAAATGAAAATCATTACAATATCATATAAATCACTTCCAAATACACAGAGTTCATGCACATCAATTAAACACATAATTTATCACAACAGCAAGTTAAAACACTTATATTTTCATAACAGTTGTGCAACCAACTACTTGGGATAGATGTTCCACCCAACCATAGACTGATTGTTCCAAATCACAACAGCCAGTCACCCTCGAGCTGAGGCTAGAAATCCACAAAAGAGGGTGGTCTCTCACAGTCCACTCATAGCTCATAAAACTCTCAACCCAACTAATATTCTCCTACAGTTATCCCGATTTTCCACCAGCTCTCTTCATCTTGACCTGTCCAACCCAATGAATGTACCCCTTCATTGATCCTAATCCCTTGGGTGTCCCATCGTTTATCAGGGTTTCCCTGGAACAGACAACTAGGAACATCTCAGCCAGGAACTCAAGGGAAACTGCTTCTAGTAAAACTATCAACAAACCAACAACAACACTTGTTGTTTTAGTGCAACTCACACCGGAGTTCACTCTTCAGGCCTGAAAACCTAGCTCTTCAGTTTTATAGCTCCAATTCACTCCAATTATGCTCCAACATGCTCTAGGATTCGTCCTCCATGGTCGCATCAGATTCAAGCTCTGTTTCTTTCTCTCTCTTCCTCCTCATGCACAAAAAATCAATGTGTAAAAAATGTTGTCCCAACCCATACAAATTTCCTCTCTTTTGCCTACCATTCTTGACTCACACTCTTCCCCAAGTTGATTGTACTCAACCCCCATGTGCCCAATAACTTTGGGATGTGACCGCTCACACCCACCCTCTTACATGTATTCAATGATGGGCTTTGGGAACACTCAATCAAAAATGGGAAGGTTCATATACAAATAGAAAATTTAGGAAAATGGGTTAAATTGATATACATGGGTATTTCCCCCTTGGACCCCTCTTGGTCATTATCCTAGACACTCACCTCTCTTGTGGATTAATTCATCCCACATCTCTTGTTCATGTCCCCTTAGCATCTTGCATCACATTTTTATTAATAAAACAAGGAAATACAATCCGCATATTACATCACTTGGCCATAGCCACATATTATATCTACATAAGCATTAATTAAACTGGGGATTATAGTGGGGATGTTACATTCCCCCTCCCCTAAAATTGTGTGTCATCCTCAATGCACTCTTGTGTGTGTGTGTGTGTGTGTGTGTGTGTGTGTGTGTGTGTGTGTGTGTGTGTGTGCAAATTACATCACAATACTTAGAAAATAAAATTATGCAATTCAACAACTCGAGCAGTAGCTCCAACCATAATATCATGTTCCTCTCAACTCACTGACCCAAGGAATGAGCCATTATTTTATCAAGGTCCCCAACACAGTTGGCTAGGACTCTAAGATGTGGTTATGGAACTCCAACTGCTCAAAAGAGAGTCTTGCATTTTGTTTTCTTCAAAACTGTCAAAATTTTGCGGGTATTCTTCCCGCATGTTTTCTTCATGCTCCCATGTAGCATCTTTAGAACCGTAGGAGGTCCATTGAACCCTTACCAACCCTATGGATTTTTTCTTGAGCACTTTGACATTCTGTTCCAGGATGTGTATTGGTTCCACCCGAAAATCCCCTTCATGCTCCACCTAGATCACATTCCAATCAATTATGTGGTTAGGATCATGAACATATTTATTTAACAATGACACATGAAATACATTATGCACTCTCATGGATGCAGTCAATGCTAACATGTATGCAACTAGCCCTATCTTTTCTAATATTTTAAAAGGCCCACAATATCTTGCTTCCAACTTCAGGAAACATCCTAATCTTATCGAACTTCTCTTTGTATTTACTCTTAAGAACACATGTTCTCCCACTTTAAAATATATGAAAACTGTATTCATGTCTGCATAACATTTATGCCTATCCTAGGAATCTTTTAAATTCAGCTTTATTTTTTCCATCTGCTCTTCCATTTTCTTTAACAATTCAGGTCCAACAACTGTGATGTTTGTTGGATTATCCCAACTCACTCATGTGTTACATTTTATACCATACAATGCTTCAAACTGACTCATTTTCAATGAGGCTTGATACCCATTGTTGTATGAAAATTCAACTAAATGAATATAATCTTCCCACTTTGATGGTTGATCCATCACATACATTCTAAGAATGTCCTCAATTATCATGTTATTCCTTTATGTTTTCCCATTTGATTGTGGATGATATGTTGTACTAAGATTTAAATGTGTCCCAAAGCTCTTGAACAAACCCTTCCAAAAATTGGAATTGAACTTTGGATCTATGTCTGAAACTATTTCCTTAGGCACTCCATGTAACCTAACAATTTTTCAAATGCTTCAGATTTTTCCTTCAAAAAGGAAACCCATGTTAGTCTAGAATAATCATCAATAATCAACATAAAATAATTTTCTTTTCCTATACCTTCTTTCCTTGATGGTCCACATAAATCCATATATACTAACTGAAGAGGTTTTTTCTGTTGAAGGAAAAATTTTAGATTTGACCTGAGTGTGAGTAAGTTTTCCTATCTGGCAAGGTTTACAAACAGATTCATATGGCTTTGAAATATTAGGAAGATATTTTACTGCCCCATCATTTATGAGCTTGATTATATGATCAAAATTTAGGTGTCCAAGTGTCCTATGCCACAACCAAATTTCATCATATTTTCTTAAGTGGAATTCTTCTTTTTCTTCTTTTAACACATAGACATTGTTTTTTGTTCTTATCCCTTTTGCAACTAGCTGTCCTGAATTCACAGATTTTATTCTACAATATTTAGAGGTAAAAATGACTTCACATCCTCGGTCACAGACTTGACTGACACCAAGTAGATTATGTTTCAAACCTTCTACAAACAACACATCTTGAGCTTTCCCTTTGCCATTACTCAAACTCACCATTCCTTTACCCTTTATTTTTCCTGGTGCATCATTTCAAAAAGTTACATTCCCTGATTTGCTTTCACTTAGAGTTAGAAACTTACTTTTGTCTCCAGTCATATGTTTGGAACATCCATTGTAAATATACCAGGGATTATTTTCTCTTTGGGATGATAACACTAGTCTACACTTGTCATCTTCTTTCTTCTTCCAAATCTTGAAATTTTCAGCAGTAGGATTTGAATCTGGCTTAAAATTCCTTGATCAACAATCTGCAGCTTCATGTCCATAGTTATGACAGAGGTAACATTCTTGTTCACTAAATAATAGATCATAACGATTTTTATGCTCATAATTGTTGTTATGTTTCACCTACGTCCTTTTCCCAGTGATGGCCTTTCTAACTAAGAGATTTATCCTTGGATTTGCTTTGTAAATCTTTAGGTGGCAGTTTGCAGCTTTGTGGCCGAAATTATGACAGTTATAGCATGCAATCTCCTTGTTCAATAAGTCAAAGTGATTGTTGTAAGGTTGTCCACTCATTGGTTGATCATTATTTATTGACCTCCTCAGTTGTGTCTCTCTAAAATTAATTTTACCATTTGCAGTTTGTGATTGTTTGTTATTTGGTTGTCTCATTCTCTATTGTGGAAGATATTTATTCCTTGGAAATCTTAATTTCTCATGTCTAAGTCTTAAGGAACAATTTACAGCTTTGTGACCAAATTTAGAACAATAGAAACAATATCCATAGAAAAAATATGTGTACCTGGAACATGGTTGACTTCTTTCAGCAGGTCGATTTCTTCAATGCTGATGATTTCCTTGAGCAGGGAGTGTATTATTTCTTTGTTATACAGATTCAGTTTTGGTACCTTTTTCTTTACTCCTCCTGGGCGATTGATTATCTCCTTTTTCTTATGCAATTTTGATGGTGTCATTGCTTGTAGATTTGACAAACTTGATGAGTTCATTGTTGCTTGGCTGACCACTACTTGATCCCTCTTCATAACCCAAACTTGTTTTCAACTTTGGATTCATAACCCACTATGCTCTATCCTTCTGAGGCTTTGATACTTGGCAGATTCCAATGATACAAGGCTTGAAACTTCTCCAACTCTTTCCTACTTTTCACTACTTCTTCTTCCAGGGCTTTAGATCTTGCCTTCTTTTCTGATAATTGTTGTTTCAGAATGTCCTCTATTTTCTTTGCCTCTTCTAATTCCACTTTTAGCAGGGAAAATTCTTCATCAGGTCTTTTACTGCCTTTCTTGAACTATATCAGCAATTGTTTTTGCTTTCTCTTCTTAAGTCTGAGTCTGTCAATCTCTTCGAAAGTGATGATCAGCTCTTTTTCCAAGTCAACCACAACTTCTTCATCATTATCATCGTTGCCTTTGCTTTCATTATCATAATCCTATTTGGCCATAAGAATGAACTCATTTACCTTATCTTCACAGGAAGAGTCACTATCAGTGTCTTCTAATGAGTCTTCATTGTTTACACATAAACTTTTATTTTTATCAAATCTTTTGGATTTGTGCTTCTCTTCACCTTCAGAGTTTTGGTCCTTCTTCTTGTGTCGACACTTATTTGCAAAGTGACCTATCTTTCCACAGTTAAAACATTTGAAGGGAAACTTGCCTTGGTACTTTCCTAATCCTTTCTTTAGTCTTCTCACAAATTTTGCCTCAATATCATCTAAATCTGAATCAGTATTCTTGTTTTCTTTAAAATATGCTTCTCTAATAATGGATTTATCTTTGTTGATTCTCATTTCATATGCAGTTAAAGTTCCTAGGAGTTGATCGATGGACAGAGTTTTAAGATCATTTAGTTCTTCTATCGCAGAGACTTTTGGATTAAAATTATCACGCAAAGATCTTAAAATCTTCTGAACTAAGATTGATTCTTCAATCTTCTCACCAAGACCCTTCATGGCATTCACAAGTTCTTCAACTCTTAAAAAATACTTGTTAATTGTTTCATCTTCATTCATCTTTAGTTGTTCAAACTTCAACCTAAATGTTTGAAGTTTGGCATCTCTTACTTTCTCATTTCCTTCATAGTTGCTAATAAGTTTATCCCACATTTCTTTGGCAGTTTGAAGATGCATCACCTTTACAAACTCGGCTTCTGCAAGTCCATTCAGGATAGCATTCATTCCCTTAGCATTAAAGCTAAATTCTAACTTATCATCCTTGGAAGCTAGCACAACAGGATTTATGTATCCAGTCTCTACTACATCCCAAACATCAGCACCTAAGGCCATTAGGTATGTTCTCATTCTAACCTTCTAGAAGGAAAAATTTGTTCCATCAAACAGAGGAGGCTTACTGGCTGAAGTCCCTTCATGACTTGTCATGTTTAAGCTTACATATCTACCTTTAAATAAAAGGAACCCACTCTGATACCAATTGTTGTACAACTGAGAGGGGGGGGTGGATCAGTTGTTCCTGTGCTTAAACAATTATGCTTATTTTAAACTCCTTACAATACATTCAATGACAATCACAACAATGCAGGGAGGTAAGTGTTATCAAAATAGTTGGTAGGTGCGGACACTAACAAATCTCCCTAGATCCACCTGGATCTAGAACAAAATAGGACAGGACATGACTCTTTCCCTAAGTTATGACCATTGAATTAGATAGTAAGGAGGAACAAGGGACATACCTTTATATCGCTTCCTAGGATCTCTGTTGCTCTCACTTCGCTTCGATGCTCTCGTGAGGTCAAGACCAAGACAACACAAACCAACCAAAGTGAAGATAGAAAAATGTATTCAATCGTCAACTTATGTGTATGATCAAGGAATTACACAATAAAGTAAGAATGACTTTATGGGAAAAGGACATGTCGTTGTATCATATTAATTGAAAGTAGAAGATACAACCTGATCACCTTGATGTCGCAAGCTTCCTTTCGGTGAATCTTGGTTCCAACACACACACTTTCTCTATCCTCATATGAAGAAGATCCAATTCCTCTTGATAGACTTACTAGATTCTCCAAACTTCTGTTCAAGCAGGGCTCTTCACACAATTCCTTCACCAATTCTTCAATTAATCTTGCTTAACCTTTTCCATGAGAATCCTATCAATATATAAGAGAGGATGAGATGGTTACATGGATGAGAATGATCCCACCAAATCATGGAAACCTGTAAAATGATAACCATTCGAATGCCAACCCATTTTCTAGAAGATTCCCTTCTAGAACCCTCGAGACTTCATCTTTTTTCCAACCTTGAGAACAAGTTCGCACCCTATGTATAGATAACAGTGCTAGAAGTTCGCACCCTAGCTGGAGGTGGCCTGCGAGAATGGGTCATTCTTGCACCCTAGGTTATAAGCAGCCTGCGAACTCACATTGAAAATATATTTTCTGGAAGGAGATAAATGCCACTTTTCTCAGGAGAAAGTTCTTGTTGGGAGCCTGAGTACATCATTGTTAATACACCATCTAGATGACCAAAATCATGTGTAACAGAATGCCCCCCAAAGTATGAGGCCGGAATCAGTGACAGCCGAAATACTTTGTAAACTGCATGTGTGTGTCGGAAACCAGGAGTGCACGGAATCGGAAACCTGCAAACAATCAAGTATCTGCAGAGTATCATACTAGTTCTGAGGTAGGCATTCCCATACTCAGATCACAGACTAATGACATCATAAACATAGGTCATGGCCACCAATCATACATCGTGGATCCATGCCGTCAAAATATCGCATAGCCACCAAGAATACACTGTGGATCCATGCAAGAAAATTCAAATTGAGACGACATAGCCATGAGACATACAAAGTGGATCTATGTGTCAGAAAATTATACATATTCCATCGCAACCTGGACCAAAGAGATGAGATCCAGGGTCTTCAATCCCATCACCTGAAAGTATGAATCTAACCATGTGATTACATGCATTGAAGTTGAACATGGTAGAAACCACTTGATTACCGGTCATTGATGAAACCGTTAACAAGTGCAAGGGAAATCACCATTACTGTCAATGACTCCCAAGGTACACTAGTACGATCCACCGAATGTGAATAAATGAGTTGAGGTCGAACACTCAACGAAATCTCCCGATCAGGGGTCAATGATGAAAACCCACTGTCGAAAGCGAGGAAACCTGCCATTGACGCATGCAAGTTCCAAGGCACCAAAGAATTTATAAGTCTTGTTTCCGTATAATGACCTAGATTTGACGGAACAAAACTCGTCACAGGAGGGCCTTGATGTATCCCCCATCAATGACATGAAATGAGTAACATATTTTGAAGGCAGGACAGAGTATGATGTAAGTTGAACTGGACACAAGGAAGGTCGACACGGAGAGAATGGACAACTCTAGATGGACGACTCGATAGAGGCTTCGGATGAACTTCTCTTGAACATATGAATGACATGACCAATGATTTGGCAGCATTAACTCAGAGACGACCCAATATATGACCTTGTAGAAAATCGAACGAGAGACAAATGTATTTCCCAAACCGGCTTCAGATAATGAATAGGGGGGTGTCATGTTCAAGAGCGACACTTACTGCCAATAATACGAATACGAAAACACATTTTCCCCCACCATTTCTGGCGAGTACCTCTTTATTTTTACGCAAGCTTAAGGAGGATAACATATGCTTGTTGTTCTAAGATCATCCTTCGGATGAGTCCTTCAGAGTATGTTTAACGAACCCTATGAAGGAGTGGTTCAGTCCCATTATGGGTCTTTTGATGTTTGTTTAACGAGTCCAAAGATAGAAAACTCGAAGGTTTTTCATGATTATAGAGTCTGGAAAAACACTTAAAAGAGAACTCTCTCAGTTCCTTTTTCGTAAAATAGTCTGATGAGACCGAAAAAGAGATAAATTATCGTCCAACAGACGCTTTCTTCAAATACTTTAACGAGTGTGAAAATAGCAAGGTCGCTCGACAATCTTTTCATGTTTAGAGAGTCTGAGAAGAGATTAAAGAGGACTCCAAGGGGTTCATTTTTTGTATAACCTTGTTGAGCCTGAAAAAGTGATAAAAGTATGCTCGATCGCGTTCTCAGATATTTTTGAGTGTGAGAACGAACAAAGACCAAGCTCGAGGTTTTGTGCAAAAAACCATAAAAAATAACTTAAACATGCGATGAAAAAGAGAAAAAATATATGTATTGCTATGTATGAACATCGAAGTCGTCATGTCTGCAAAAAATTGCACTCATAAGGGTATTAGGCATTAGGTTTTAATAAATAAAACAATTATAAAAAATCAACAAGAATGGTAAAAGTAAATATAAGTAGGTAAAAGTTCTTTTTACCATAGTCATTGTAACTTTGTCAATATTTTAGCACAAAACCCCTCTTTTGCCCTTGAATTTCGACGCTCGATTGCAGAAGGTACGAGCATCCATTCGACAAACCGTCTCTAGCATTGAGGTAAGCTCCTTGTCTTCTATCTTTTCATGGTTCAATTTTTCATTTTCATTGGTAAAATTCAAATTTTTGAGCTTGTTTTAGGGGTTAAATTTGCGCTCATCCATTCTCGCAGGCCAGCCATACGGGACTTGCGAGAATGAATCATTCTCGCAGGTGGCCCCAAAGGCACCTGCAAGAACCTCTCACTGTTCCTAAAGGGCACCTGTGAGAACCGCAAAATGAAAAATTTCTTTAACGTTTGCTCAATGAAAAAGATACCAAGTCTTGAAGAGAGTTGTTGACCTTCTTCTTATGTCTCGTATGCAGGCATTTGGCTATCACCATGGTTCTGGAATGGAATGAAAGAGAGCATGAAGAAGATGATGCTATTTCCAGGAATAATTCGGGCATCGTTGCTGCTTTGCGAGACCGTGGTCTCCTAAAATTCTTTCGGATCCCGGGTATGAGGGCCTAAGTCAGGCTATTGGAGTACCTCGTGCATATGTGGGACGTGGACCAACAAGTTTTCCACGTACGGGTCCATGCATTGTCCTTGGATATAGAGGACATTTACTTCTTGATAGGACTGTCATGGTGTGGGTACCATGCTAGCTTGACTGGTAACAGAGGTGGTGGGTTGCCTATGAGTGAATACTGTCGTTTGTACTGTGTTCCAAAGGCGGAAAGGAGCAAAGGAAAAGTGGCCATTTGGGGGGTGCAGGATTTGACCCTTCGCACTATTTTGTTCACCATTGCTTGTATGGCTAGGAGCGCTACTCCACACATGGCTCTTTAGAGCTACTTTCAGTATTCCATAGAGTGTACTGAGCCTCGGGTCTTTAACTGGGCAGACGTAGTCCTTCGTAGCGTGAAGAGGCAGTTGACCAAATGTAGGAGAGGCGACCTGAAGCAATCCGAGTATGGGTCATTGTTGGTGTCCTTCTTTCTTGAGAGGGTTCCCTTGCTGAAGTTGCAAGTTGAGTGGGGTCTACCAGCTCCAGAGGATCCGAGAATGCTGAGGTGGTGTAACCTCATGACCAGGCATGTAGCTAGACCAATCATCAAATACAATGATTCCTTCTTTGACTGGTTGCGACCACAGATGTTGATGGTCGATGATTATGCCTATGTTGGGCTGGATTTCCAAGGAGATCCAGACTTGGCCCTGCCCGAGGGCACTCAGTGGGGGGACCTTGGTAAGAAGTACACATTTTTTACTTTTTAAATGCTTTTGTGAATTTTATCATATGCAAATGTTTTTATGTTCGTCCAAGGTCTAATTTAAAAAAATTCTTTTTTGATGACACGGATGTGGGGATTTATTGACCACCGGGTACTTCTCTTATTCAGCGACGAGGAGAGGTGGCTCCAGTTCCACAATGGGACGCTAAAGATTATGAAGAAGTGGAACAAAACTTAGAGGGTTTGACTGCAGACATTCCAGACATGCCTCTTGGAGAGGTTCCATGATGTTATCAACATCATACGGTGGGGGTGTTAGAGTCGATTGGCCGACTGTTTCGTAGGGTTGTCCGGGAAGTTGTGTGTTACCATGAACATCATCTGTGACGTCACTTTGTAGAAGCTATGAGCTTCAAATTTTGAAATTTTGCTCCTCGGATGGAACTTTTTTGTAAAAAACTTTTTTGATCGTTATATATACAAATGACTTCTACCGGCTTATTTTGTGTCATGTGATACTTGTGATGTGATTTATTTATAAATGACCCAAATGTCTGTCTAATGCATCAGTTAATGTATTTAGACATCTAGGAATATGTTGACATTCAATATAATCAAAATAACGTTCCAAGAGGCGAATTCGCAAATATACCCATAAGAAAGTAGGACTTCGAATAGCATAGACATTAATTAACTGTAATACTACGAGTTGTGAATCGAGTTGCACAACCAAGCGATGAATACTGAGCGAGATAGCATCAATCAATAATTTGATAACGGCACTATACTTTGCAATATTGTTGGTCGCATGGCCGAGGCACACACCTCGTAGAGTGACAAGTTCGTTTGTAGGGGCGTAAATTGCCCATGCAACAGAAGCAAGGTTCTGAGTACTACGGCTAGCGCCATCAGCGAAGCCAATGTGAGGTAGCGAAGACTCCGACATATGGAAATCAAACACAATGTCACATAAGGGCAGAGACCAGATAACGAAAAAACATACTACAGTAACACACAAGAAATATGATACAATAAAAATACAAGTACTCGTGCACAGGTGATCTTATGCATAGTACTTCTTCAAGTATAACCCATTTCTGGGTTCACTCAAACGGATACCATCATAATCTACCAACTCGTAAGCTCCTTTTTCCAAAACTCGTCTAACGATATAAGGACCTCGCCACATGGATTCAAATTTTCTAGCTCCTAGCATATCTCGATCTTGTTCGTAGAGCAGAACTAGATCTTCTTCGGAGAAAACGCGAGGCTTGACATGTTTTTCGTATTGGGCCTTGACACGTTTCTTCTGGGCTTCTATGACTAGGGTGTCATTGCGTCGAGTTTTGTCTAATCACATGAGATACAATAGACGTTCTTCCTTAGCAGAAGTGTTTGGTAGGAGTTCAACAGCTAGTTTTAAAGAGGGTATCTCGCATTCGATTGGGAGAATGGCTTCCAAACCATAGACTAACTGGAAAGGTGTAAACCCAGTAGTGGACTTAATGGATGTCCTGTAAGACCATAATGTTGAAAACAACATTGTGTGCCAACTTGTTTGGTGAATCCCTATCATTCGTCGGAGCATAGTTATGAGAACTTTGTTAATCGCTTCGACTTGGTCGTTGGCTTGTGGGTAATAGGGTGTTGAGTTTTCATGGAGAAGACCCAAATTTTTAGTGAGTTCATACATCATGAAGTTTCTAAAGTGGCTACTGTGTTCAGTGACAATAGCCTGAGGAACACCAAAACAAGCTATGATGTGATTGAAAATGAATAAAGCTGTGGTCTTTCCAGTATTGTCAAATGTCGGCATCGCCTCGGCCCATTTCATAAAATAATCTACGGCTATAATAATGTATCCATGCCCCCCGGACGAGTGGGGGTGACATGTCATGAAATCGATGCCCCATTTCACAAAGGGACCAATGGAGACCACAGGGTGAAGAGGAGAGGGATGTGACCGTATCTTATGATTATAGGTCTAGCAAGCATGGCATTTTTGGACGGCGATTATGCAATCGTTAAATAAAGAAGGCCAAAAATACCCTGCTCATGAGATATTCTGGGCAGTAGAATACCCGGACATATGACCACCACAGGCTCCAGAATGGAAGTCATTTAAGGCTTTCTCGGCTTCGTCGAACGTGAGGCAGCGTCGAAAAAATGAGTCAATCCCACGACAACTAAGAGTATCCTTGAGGATAATATATTGACGGGCTTGGTAGCGTATTCGACATCGTTTAGTACTAGACAAATTGGGTCGGAAAGTCTGGTTTTGGAGATATATGATGATATCTCCATACCAAAGATCATCAGAACTAATTAGGAAAAGGGATTCATCAGGTAGTGAATCGGCTGCTACATTTTTTGTTGCAGAGTAGGGAAAGTCGCATATCAACTCGGCAAACACTCAGGACTTCTTGGACTTAGTTCGTTCAAATTCCAAGTCAAACTCCTGGAATATCACGATCCATTTGGAGTATTTTTCCCTTAGCAATTGACATGTGAGAATGTGTTGCATAGGGTTGCAATTAGAAATCATTGTAGTCTTGCAAGAGAGGATATCGTGCCGAAAACGTTGAACTGCTTGGACGGCTGCCAAGGCCAGTTTTTCGACATGTAAGTACTTGGTTTTAGTAGGCGTTAGACTTCAACTCAAGTAATAGATAACATGTTCATCATGAGAATCATCCTCTTGGATGAGAACCATAGCAATGGTGTAATCCGAGGCTGCGAGGTAGTGGAAATAATTGCGACTGTAATCGGGGGGGAAGAGAAGTGGAGCACGTGTCAGGGACAGTTTCAAAGCTTTGAAGGCTTTGTTTGAGATGGAATCCCATATGAACTCAAACCCCTTTTTGAGGAGTCGCGTAAATCCACGAGTTATCTCAGCGTAGTTCAGGATGAAACGATGAAGAAAGTTTGCTTTCCCTTGCAAACTTTGTAACTGGCGAAGTGTAGAAGGAGGAGGGAGATTAAGGATCACCTCGACCTTTAAAGGATATACCCTGATCCCTTGACACAAAACAATAAAGCCTAGAAGTCGGTCGGATTCCACGCAAAAAACGCATTTGTGAGGATTTAAGTGTATATGGTAAAATCGACAACGGATAAAAATGGTTCGGAGGTGGATTGGATGATCGAATCGGCGCATGGAGTGAGTGGGTAAGTCGTCAAGATATGGTTGCATGATGTGATTGATATCATGGAAGGCATAAGACATAGCATGATGAAAAGTGGCGCCAGCATTCTTGAGACCGAAAGGAAGTTTCCGATAGGCAAAAGTGCCCCAAGGAAAAATGAAAGTGGTTTTATGTTGATCCTTGGGAACAATATTGATTTGATTATATCCGGAGAAACCATCCATCAGAGAGAAGATTTTTCTTCCAGCGCAATCGTCGACAATTTGATCGACGAAGGGGGTAGGAAAGTTGTCTTTGGGACAAGTTTTTTTAATATCCCTATAATTGATGCATACACGAATTGTGTCTTGTTTCTTGTCAATCGGGACAAGATTAGAAACCCAGTCAGTGAGGGCCACCGGGTAAATAAAGTCATCTTTGAGAAGTTTCTCGACTTTAATTTTAATAGCGATCGCTCTACGTGGGTGAACTAGATGAAGGCGTTTCCGGACGGGTTTAGCATCTGGGTATGTATTGATCTCATGTATCACAATTTCGGGGTCGATACCCGGCATTTCTTCGTAGATCTAGGCGAAGACGTCACTAAATTATTTGAAAAGCGACTTATAGGTGACGATTTCATCAGGGGAACACGAAGCTCCGATATGCACATTTTCAACAATTCCAAGTTTGATGGATATGTCGAGGGGAATAGTGGGTGAGATATTGCTTAAGTTCCCTTTGGAAAACACATCGTGTGTGGACTTGGGAACGGTTGAAATGACGACAACGGTCGATGGAGTCGAGATCCATTGGTATCTCTCGATGGTGTGTTGTTCCAGGAAGAGGATAGAATGGTGATGGCCATCATCCCAGGGGGTGTCTTCCATGACAGACATAATCATCTCGTCCATGGGAAAAATGATGCTGAAAGGATCTGGAGATAAATCACCAAGAGAGGGGGTAGAGGGGGTCACTGATTGAATGGGATGATAGGCAGATTCGACTGGACTCAAAGGCATTTCGTTGTCGTAACGAAGATGATCGTCAGGGTCAGGTACCATCCATGGGTCGTGAGACGCAGGAGTTCTATGAATCGAGGTGGAGATCATGTTGATATAAGCAATGAATGAGTGTGGAACATCAGGTGATGGAATGGGGAAGGTACCCATTAACGAAGAGTCTTTGAGAAGACCTGCAACAACGTTCTCATAACCCAGTGGGGTTTTGGCGATGAATGGTATGTTGCCAGTATGCGTATCCGAGTTAAAGAAGGCTAATTGTTCGATGGTGATTACCTTTCCTTGATGTGGGAAATGAACAACAGGAAAAAGAGTCGACACAACTGCGCTCATGGAATCGATCCAGCTACGGCCAAGCAGAAGATTGTAATTGAGAGGAGCGTCAAAGACTTCCACTTCGACTTGGACCGTTTTTCCTTCTAGCATGATCACCAACGAAGGAAGGACACCATAGGGTTTAAAACTGGAGCCATTGAATGCTTTGAGAGTGTTATGGGATTCAGTCAAAGTGGGAGAGTCGATGGCTTTCCAGCAGGTAACAGACATGACACACGTCAAGGCACCCTCATCGATAATGGTTCTACAAATGTTTTTGTCGGAGACAATCACTTGGATTTGGAATGCGAGTTGAGGGGGTAACCGTGGAATGTGATCTTCCAAGTCAAAAATTATTAAATTCATGTATGTCGGGTCGATTCCACTGATATCTTTCAACAGTGCCTTCCATTGTGTAGGACAACTTTGAAGGACTTCGAGGGATGACATCGCAGAAGGTGCTTGGGCCAGATCTTCAACAATGTTGTAGTTCTAGGCAGCACAAGCATGAGGATTGAAAGTTGATTTCCGAACGACGCCCTTTGGAGGGGGTCGAAGAACTATGTCAAGGCTTGGTCGTTCGAGATGAAGAGGATTGTTGGTAGGTGGAGTCGCAGGAGAGGGTTGTACCAATGAAGGAGGTAGATCATCAACCTTCTCTTTAGAGGGAGAATAATCTTTGGCTCGAGTGGTGAGTGCAATGTCATTCTTCTTTGAATCGCCAGTACACATCAATACATAGGACGTAGTAGAAGGGGAAGGTTGGTCATTAATGACCAATTGGGCCTGTTGTTGAGAGGGGAAGGGTTGGGACAAAATAGCGGGAGTGGGTGGTTTCGGGGCCCCTTGAAGGAACTTAGTGACCTCGGCGCGTCATGGACAATCCTTCGTGTAGTGATCATCACCACAAATAAGACAAGGGTATCGAGGTTTGCGCTTATCCCTATCATCAACAGGTGGAGTTTTGGTTCTCTCTGCTTGAGAAGTATTTTTGTCCTCCTTATTCTTACCCTTTCCCTTTCGGGATTTGTTTTTACCGGCTGAGGTAGATTGAACTGCATTTACCTCAGAAGTCTTGTCGGTGGGAGGGGTAGGAGATGGAGCATTTTGAACATTAGAAGAAGCAGGTTTGGGGTTGGTGCTTGAGGTGGAATGTGGTTGGGCATGGAAAGTGCCAATCACACCGTCAGCTGCATGAGAAGCAGCTAGGGTAGTTGAGGTGGAGGAAGTGTAAGGATGAGGTGCATCAGGGAGTAAGTCATAAAGAGTACCCATTTGTGAGTAAACGAGATCAAGATATTGAACACAACTTATGGCCTGTTCTTTCGTGACAACTCCACCCATGGTGATGTCACGAGTGATGTCATTCACAAATGATTTTGTGAACCACTCTGCCAGCAACTGATCAGGAAGTTCGAGTTTGATGAGACGTCGTCTCTATCGCCACTCATGAATGTGATCGAATATATGAGTGGCTTTGGTTTGTTTGAAAGAACTCAAAATCTTAGTCCCCATTTCATAACGGATCGGTAACTGGTAGTGGGTAAGGAAAGTCATAGATAGGGTGTTGAATTTGGTGAAGAAACCTCGTGGTAATTCTATACCACTTCGCGGCAGAACCCTTGAGATTTCTTTGAAAAATACGTAAACGAATAGAGTCATCCATCAAGGAGTTGGATGAGCACCAGAGGTGAAAATTCATGATGTGATTGTTCGGGTCCTCTCCCACTTTGCCCTCGAATTTAGGGATGTCTGATGGTAGCTTGGTTGGTATAGAAGGCCATTGGGGAGAGTGACGGATTGGATCGTTTAAAATCCTCGACAGGTCCGGGAGGTCCAAAGTGGCCAAGAAGGGTAACTGTCTATTCACATGTGGGTACTGGTGGCTTTGGGGAGGGAGTCCCATCAGCAAACCAGTGGGACCATAAGTAGTCTGCATATAATGCGAAGACCCAGGAAGATTCAGTGGTTGTTGTGGAGGAAAGTAGTTCATGGGATTGTATCCTTGAACAAGGATGTGAGTTTGAGCATTCAAGCCCCAAATAGGATTGGACGTACCTGGATATGGTTGGCCTATACTAGGGGGTATAATGGATGTAGCTGGAATTTGTTGCCCCCCAGTCGATTGAGGATTATGTTGTATCAGATGGTTCCAATACTGGGCCAAGGATGGAGGTATGTTTTGTCCATAGGGTGGGGTCGGTGGGGGTTGTCCTCCAATCGGGGATTGTGTTCCAATTGGGGGTTGTGTTCCAATTGGGATTTGTGTTCCAATAGGAATTTTCCCTACAAGGGGGGGTTGAGTCAAACCTCCTTGGTGAAATTGTCCACCAATAGGAATCTAGTAATTTGGTCTGAACGATTGAATGGTGCCACTAGGATTGGTTCCACCGATAGAGGACGAAAAAGGTCCTCCAAAAGGGGGTTGAGGAAGTGTCGGAATGAAGCCGGGAGGAGAGTTCCCAGAAGAAGAGGGACCACCAGGAGTTTTGGATGGGGTTTGCATAGGAGTGGGAATAGAAGCATTCAACGCATGGTATTCAGGTGGAAGCGTCGGGGTGACACTGGGCGAGAGCGGTGTGCCAATGGGGGCTTGACTAGCCGTTGTAATCCCGGTGTGAATACTCATAGTATCTGTGTAATGGAAAATTTCTAAAGGGATGGTAAAGATGTGTTCAGATCACGAAGCTTCTATACCAGGAAAATAATAAGCAGTAGTAAAAGGTACTGCGTCTGGGTCAGAGGTTTTGGGGAACGCAGATGAGGCGGTGATTTCAACGCCTGACCCTGCACCAAAGAGATCCCATCTAAAAATGCCAGCAGACCAAAAAGGATATTGGCCCTCAGGTCCTAGAAAGGGTCCAGTCGGTGATCTAGAAGACAACACAACTAAGTCTTCGGAAGAATTCACTCGCATAATAGTAAATACGTCTCTCAAAATCGGGGTGAAGTCGAAAGTCCTCTCGAGAATTGGTAATTTGAAACCGTTCTAGAGAGTCAGTTCTTTCCACTTGTGGAGTGGTGACGTCTTGGACTTCACTCTGTTGAGGGGAACCCTCTAGTGAGATTGTAGGTAGGGGTTGAGAACCTTCTGTTGAAATTACTAAGACAACTGAGAGGGGGGGGTGAATCAGTTGTTATTATGCTTAAACAATTTTAAGTCTATTAATACATTCTTAATCTTTCTTCAAGTGATCATCAACATTATACAGCATATGGACAATAAAAATAATGAGCATCAATCACACATAAGGTATACACAAAGACATATTTTCAAAAGGAAACCAATAAAGGGAGAAAACCTCTTCTTCTTCGAAATGATAGGCAGTCTTTTAAGTTCTGTACATCATCTATAATTGAGCACCAACTCAATGTGAGGCTACTACCTCTGTTTTACAAGCTGCAACTTGTTTGAGAGCACCAACTCTCTGGTTTCTCTAGAACCCACTAGAAGGAAGCACCAACTCCCCTAATGTTTCAGCACCAACTGGATGGAAGCACCAACTTCCAGTTACACAAGCTCCAACCTGTATAACAAAGAACACTTGTTCTCCCTTGCACCACCCTACCACCCTGGTTTCTTTGGCTGCAACTAGATGGAAGCTACAACTCCCTGTGTTCAAGCTCCCACTTGAACCTCTGAGGACAACAGTCCTTCCTAGCACCTCCCAACCACCCTGGAATATAAATGAATAATTAAACAACCAACTACACAGATAAATCGATTCTTACCACTTCTTCTCTGTTATGTAAATTTGGTCTTTTTCTAACTGTTCTACAATTCTTCTCTTCCTTTGTTTATTCTGCAATTCTACTCTGCTTCAACTTGTTCTGTCATTATGCTCTGCTTCAAGTCTTTTCCTCATTTGTTACTCTTCTCTGAGTTTTATCTCACACTGTGCATCCTGTGATTTTCCCTTTCTTACAGTTTAATTCATTTTTCGTCCAGAACAACCAACCACGCACAGTCTGTATCTTTTTCTTTTATGCACCACACCCATAGCAATTACACTTCACATATTCTTCTTAGGCAAAAGAAAACCGTCTAAGCAACTGAAATGCCAACCGATCAAGAATCATGACTCATTTTAGCTAACAGATTTGTAACTGATCAATTAACTATGAGATGTAACAGTAGCCCTTCGATCATATTCAAACTCACTTGAACCGTTGGATTAAGAATAAAGAATCTTGTGCATGTTTTTCCATTTCATAATTCGGCATTTCGGGATCCCTATGGTGAAGCTTAGCACCTCTAGCTTCTTCCTCCATCTTCCATCGATGTGCCCAATGGTTGTGACCATGTGCTTATGCATAAAGCACTTTCGTGATTTCACATTTCGTGAATCTGGAGATGAGGCATCTCGACTCTCCAAGTCGCAATCCTCGAAACTCCGAAATGGAGCTTATTTGAACTGAATCCTTCCCTTCTCGTGACCACCAGCGGTGACCATAGGCTGTGCGAAAAAGGCGCTTCATATTTCGTGAGTTTCCACACCATGCTCCGTTGACTCCAAGTCAACGAAATTCCAATCGCTTGCCACTTGTCCTATGATTCGATGGTTCAGATATGATCTTGATTCAACGGCTCAGATCATATCGTGATTTTTCATATCGCAATTTCGACGTTCTTGTGGTTATGTTTCTTGCCTCTCCACATCACGATAGGCGAAGCTCCGAGATGGAGCTCAGATCAACGGTCCATGTTCTTGGTGATCCGACGGTCCTGATCTTTTCACGATCTCACATCTCGTTGTTCCTTAGATGGAGGTTCTCGTCACTCCAAGTCACGATAGAAGAGACTTTGAGATGGAGCTAGATCAATGGTCCAAAACAAACCTCGATCTGATGGCTAAGATAGTTTCACGATTTCTTAGATGGAGGTTCTCGTTACTCCAAGTCATGATAGGTGAGACTCTAAGATGGAGTTGGATCAATGGTCCAGAACAAACCTCGATCTGATGGCTAAGATAGTTTTGCGATTTCGCATATCGCGAATTCAAGAGGTTAGGGAACCCCGTTCCTTTGACTTTCTAGTCAGCGACATGATGATCTTTCACCACGTGTCCTGCTTGAAGATGGACAGTCCTCCTTCTTTCGGGATTTTGTGAGCCCGCTTATCCTTGCACTTTAATGAACGTGCAGGTTCTCCCTTATCCTACGATGATTGGAACTTATGCTCAGATCTGACGCCTGAGATCTGTCCTCCTCTTCTGCACGTTCTTCTTGTCTACAATCGGATCTGACGATCCTCCTTCTTTCGGGAATTAAAATGGGATCCAACGATTAGAAATGTTGCTTCTCCTCCCGAGCTTACTTTTTTCGGATTACTCTGATTTTTCCATCGATGATCTGCCAACAATCCTCTACACTATCTCTTCTGAGCTTATTTGAATCTTCTCTACAGTGTCTTCTCATAATTCCCATCTATTACATACTTTATGTACTCATGTCATCTTCATTGTTGTACTTGCCATCAATGACAAGCAAACAAGCATGCGTTGTCTGTTAAATATTTGCCAACAATCTCCCCCTTTGGCATTGATGGCAACCACTGTAACTTTCCTGTAGCATCCTTGAAATCACCATCCTGAAATAAATTACCACACTTTCTCCCCCTTTGACATCAATGTCAAAGAATAAACATGCTCCCCCTGAGTTGTTGCAGTACATACTCCCTCTGTCAACTAGAAGCATCTTAGAAATACACCAGATATGCAATAAGTATTCCCCCTGACCAAGTGAACAAATTAGACAAAAGAAATTATAACCCCCAAATTTTGACGAAGATATCCAAAAGGGGTTGTTGCTAATGGTTTTGTAAATATATCTGCAATCTATTTTGTAGAAGGTATATAATTCAATTGAACAATTCTGTTTGTAACTTGTTCTCTGAGAAAATGGTACTTTATTAGAATATGCTTAGTCTTGGAATGAAGAACAGGATTCTTTGAGACACTAATGGTACTGGTGTTATCACAGTGAATTGGAATGGGATCAGTGTAAGTTACCTTCAAATCTGCAAGAGTTTGTATCATCCACAAAATTTGTGTGCAGCAAGTAGCAGCAGCAATGTATTATGCCTTTGTAGTTGATAATGAAATGGATCCTTGCTTTTTACTAAGCCATGCTACTAATGAGTCACCCATAAAGAATGCTCCTCCACTGGTTCTTTTTCTCTCATCAACACAGTTTGCCCAGTCTGCATCTGAATAAGCAGTTAACTAAAAATTCTGATTTTTGGGATACCACAGACCATAATTCATTGTTCCCTTCAAGTATTTGAATATCCTTGTGATAGCTACCAAATGAATTTGTTTAGGTGTTGACTGATAATGACCTACCATTTCAACAGCTTGCATTATATCAAGTCATGATGATGTGACGTACAGAAGACTTCCTATCATAGAGCGATATGACCTTTGATCAACATCAGGTGAGATATCATCTTTACTCAGCTTGCAACCAACCACCATAGGTGTACTAACAGGAGAGGAATCCTCCATCTGAAATTTCTTTAACATCTCTTTCAAATATTTTTCTTGAGAGATAAATATTCCTTCAGAACTCTGTTTTACTTGTAAGCCAAGAAAATATGATAGTTCTCCTATCATGGACATCTCAAACTATGTTTTCATAGAGTTAGCAAACCACTGGACAGATGATTCATTAGTACAACCAAAAATAATATCATCTACATAAACCAAAACAACTAGTAAATTATCACCTTCAGACTTAATGTAGAGATCGTTGTCAACAATACCTTTCTTGAACCCTTTGTCTTGTAAAAATTTGTCCAGTCTATAATACCAAGCTCGTGGTGCTTGTTTCAATCCATATAAGGCCTTCTTCAGCTTGCAAACATGATTAAGATTATCTGTCAATGAGAATCCTTCAGGTTGCTCCATATATACTTCTTCTTCTAGATCTCCATTTAGAAATGTTGACTTAACATCCATTTGATAAACTTTAAAGTTCTTATGACATGAATAAGCAAGAAACATTTTGATGGCTTCCAATCTTGCCACTGGTGCAAAAGTTTCATCAAAGTCCTGACCTTCAACTTGTGCATATCCTTTACAGACAAATCTGGCTTTATTTCTAACAACTTGTCCTTTTTCATTCATTTTATTCTTGAACACCCATTTGGAACCTATTATGTTTTTATCTTCAGGTCTAGGGACAAGCTCCCAAGTATTGTTCTTCTCAATCTAATCTAGTTCTTCATTCATAGCTCTAATCCAATCATCATGTTTGTTGGCTTCATCAAAAATTTTAGGTTTAGTCATAGATAAAAAGGAAACATGAGATTGTTCTAAGTCTTTAATCAATTTCCTTCTTGTCTGGACTCCTTTATTTATATCTCCAATTATCTGATTTTTAGGATGATTCTTTTTAACAATTCTAAGAGGTGATTTTGCTTCTTTCTGTTGATTTGTGTCAGTTGGAGTATTCGTGTTTTCATCTGATTCAGATTCTTCTCTTTCTTACCCTTGGACCTGTTCATCTTTATCTTCAACTATATCTTTTCTTCTTGGTTCAGCACTGCCTACATTCTTGACCGAGATTTCTTCATCAACTTTTGCGTCTATACAATAAACTAGTTTATGCGGTCTCTTATTGTAGCATCTGTACCCTTTACTATTTGTAACATAACCCAAGAAGATACCTTCATCAGACCTGTCATCATATTTGAGAATATTTTCATCAGTGTTCTTGATATAACATTTACTCCCGAAGACTTTAAAATGTTTGATTGAAGCAGGTCTTCCAAACCATAGTTCATACGGAGTCTTGTCACTGTGTGGCCTGAGATGAGCTTTGTTAAGGATATGAACAGCTGTATGAATTGCTTCCACCCAATATATCTGAGGTATGTTCCTTTCATTCATCATTGATCTTGTCATTTGTTGTACTGACCTATTATGCCTCTCAACAACTCCATTTTGTTGTGGAGTCCTTGGAATTGTGTACTCTCTTTTGATCCCATGTTTATCACGGAACTATTTGAAATTCCCTAAACTAAACTCTCCTCCTCTATCAGACCTTACTGCCTTTAATCTTTTTCCTGTTTTATTCTCAGTCAAAGCCTTAAACACTTTGAATTTTTCAAATGCTTCAGATTTTTCTTTCAAAAAGGCAACCCAAGTTAGTCTAGAATAGTCATCAATAATCAACATAAAGTAATTTTCTTTTCCTGTACCTTCTTTCCTTGATGGTCCACATAGATCCATATGTACTAACTGGAGAGGTTTTTATGTTGAAGGAAAGTTTTTAGATTTGAACTGAGTGCGAGTAAGCTTTCCTATCTGACAAGGTTTACAAACAGAGTCATATGGCTTTGATATCTTTGGAAGATCTTTTACTGCCCCATTGTTTCTAAGTTTGATTATGTGATCAAAATTTAGGTGACCAAGTCTCCTATGCCACAGCCAACTTTCATCATATTTGCTTAAGTGACATTCTTCTTTTTCTTCTTTTAATACATAGACATTGTTTTCTGTTCTTATACCTTTTGCAACTAGCTGTCCTGAATCCACAAATTTTATTCTACAGTCTTTAGAGGTAAAAACAACTTCACACCCTCGATCACAGACTAGACTGACACTAAGCATATTATGTTTCAAACCTTCTACAAACAGCACATCTTGAGCTTTTCTTTTGCCATTACTCAAACTTACAATTCCTTTACCTTTTATCTTTCCTGGTGCATCATTTCCAAAAGTTGCATTCCCTGATTTTCTATCACTTAGAGTTAGAAACTTACTTTTGTCTCTAGTCATGTGTTTGGAGCATCCACTGTCAATATACCAGGGATTCTTTTTTCTTTGGGCTAATAGCACTAGTCCACACTTGTCATCTACTTTCTTCTTTCAAACTTTGACATTTTCAGTAATGGGGATCAAATCTGACTTGTAATTCTTTAAGTGACAGTCTGCAGCTTTATGTCCATAATTATGGCAGTTGTAACATTCTGGTTCACTGAATAATAGATCATAATGATTGTTATGTTTATAATTGTTGTTGTGTTTCACCTGTGTCCTTCTCCCAGTCATCACATGATTTATAGTATGTGATTGTTTGTTGCTTGGTTGTCTCAATCTTTGTTGTGGAAGATAGTTATTCATTGAATATCTTGATTGCTCATATCTAAATCTTAAAGAGAAGTTTATAGCTTTGTGACCAAAATTAGAGCAGAAAAAAACAATAACCATAGAAAAAATCTTTGTACCTTGAAAAAATCTGTCTTCTTTGAGGAGGTCGATTTCTTTCATGCCGATAATATTTTTGATATACAAATTCGGTTGTGGTGATTTTTCTTTCATTCCTTCTTGGTGGTTGATTTTCCTTCTTTGTTTCTACAGAGTGACTGTTTTCAATGTTTGAGGATTTGACAAACTTGATAGGTTCTGTATTACTTGGATGATCACTACTTGATCCTTCTTCATATCCCAATCCAGCTTTCAATTTTGAATTTCTTTGCTGATTTAGAATGGAGGTTAATCCTTCTGAGGCTTTAATACTTGGAAGATTTTGATGATACAATCCCTTAAACTTCTCTATTTCGTTTCTTGTTTTTACTATCTCTTCTTCTAAGGCTTCACAACTGGATTTCTTCTCTGACAACTGTTGTTTTAGTATGTCTTCTATTTTCTTTGCCTCTTCTAATTTCACTTTCAGCAGGGCAAAGTCTTCATCATGTTGTTTAATGTCTTTCTCGAACTGTATTAGCAATTGTTTTTGCTTTCTGTTCTTAATTCTGATTATGTCAATTTCTTCCAGTGCACTGATCAGTTCTCCTTCCATATCAACCAGAGCTTCTTCATCATTATCATCACTGCTTATTCTTTTATTATCATAATCCTCTTTGGCCATAAGCATGAAGTCATTTTCCTTATCTTCACAGGAAGAGTCACTATCGGTGTCTTCTGAGGAATTGTCATTATTTGCAACCAAACTTTTCTTCTTATTATATTTCTTGTATT
>ML790035.1:65515-75782 GCA_009831015.1 Picea engelmannii | reverse complement strand
ACTTGTGAATGAATGCTGTGTGTGATTGTTGTTCTTTATACTATCTGCTTTATGTTTATAACTCTGGATTTCACAGTAAAGACTCACTGCCACTAAGATTAATGATTCAAAGTTAAAAATGAGAGTAAAGGATTAATAATATACACTAACTGATTCACCCCCCCCCTCTCAGTTAGTTCATACCTGTAACAATCCCAAGATCAGAGATTATATCCTTGCTAAGAAAAGTCAAGAGATGAGAGTTGAGAAAAAATGGACAAGAAAAGCCTTTGATTTCTAAAGACTGATCGTGCATAAAATCCAAAGTCAAGAAAACATCAACCAGTGGTCCAAGAAGTTCTTTTCAGACACCTATATTGATCTGGGCATCTGAGCATGCAAAAACCTTAAATCCAAAAATTTTAAAAGAGGGTTCGCAGGATCTCAGTAATACACAGTGCAAGAATGGAGCAATCTCACAGGTTGGCTTCGAGCAGGGTGGCTTCGAGTAGGGTGCGAGAACCTCGCACTGGACTGAAAGGCAGAGTGCGAACTCAAGGTGTTCTCATAGGCCATTGTGGGGTTCAGTGCGAGAAGGCCTGAAACTAGGCAAAATTTTGGAAAAAGACAAAAAAAATGAAGGGACTTCTGGACCCAGAGAGTCTATCAGGGTGTCCTAAAGACTCAGAGATTGATAGAAATGAAGAAACGTAAGGCAAGAGAAAATGGCCAAGGAAAAACACCAAAAACCACTAAAAAATGGGTCACTCTCCCCAGTGGAGTCGCCAATTTTGTTATCGGACTAATCGGTAGGTGCAGACACTAACAGATCTCCCTAGATCCACCTGGATCTAGAACAAAAGAGGACAGGACATGACTCTTTCCCTAAGTTATGACCATTGAATTAGCTAGTAAGGAGGAACAAGGGACATACCTTTGTATCGCTTCCTAGGGTCTCTGTTGCTCCCGCTTCACTCTGATGCTCTCGTGAGGTCAAGACCAAGACAACACAAACCAACCAAAGTGAAGATAGAAAAATGTATTCAATCATCAACTTATGTGTATGATCAAGGAATTACACAATAAAGTAAGAATGACTTTATGGGAAAAGGACATGTCATTGTATCATATTAATACAAAGTAGAAGATACAACCTGATTGCCTTGATGTCGCAAGCTTCCTTTCAGTGAGTCTTGGCTCCAACACACACACTTGCTATGTCCTCATATGAAGAAGATCCAATTCTTCTTGATAGACTTACTAGAGTCTCCAAGATTATATTCAAGCAGGGCTCTTCACACAATTCCTTCACCAATTATTCAATTAATCTTGCTTAACATTTTCCGTGAGAATCCTATCAATATATAGGAGAGGATGAGATGGTTACATGGATGAGAATGATCCCACCAAATCAGGGAAACCAGTAAAATGATAACCATTCGAATGCCAACCCATTTTCTAGAAGATTCCCTTCTAGAACCCTCGAGACTTCATCTTTTTCCAAGCTTGAGAACAAGTTTGCACCCTATGTATAGAGCACAGTGCGAGAAGTTCGCACCCTAGCTAAAGGTGGACTGTGAGAATGGGTCATTCTCGCACCCTAGGCTATAAGCAGCCTGTGAACTCACCTTGAAAATATGTTTTCTGGAAGGAGATAAATGCCACTTTTCTCAGGAGAAAGTTCTTGTTGGGAGCCTGAGTACATCATTGTTAATACACCATCTAGATGACCAAAATCATGTGTAACAGTAAGCAATATAATATTCGACATCAGTCACACATATGAAATATACAGAGACAGATATTTCCTGAGGAAACCCATAAAGGGTAAAAACCTCTTCTTCTTGGTATGATAAGTAATCTTTACATTCTGTATATTATCATACATATGATCTCCAACTCATTGTGAGGCTACAACCTCTATTTTGCAAGCTGCAACTTGCTGAGAGCACCAACTCTCTGTTTTCTCTAGCACCTACTAGAAGGAAGCACCAACTCCCTGGTTTCTCTAGCACCCACTAGAAGGAAGCACCAACTCCCTAGGTGTTCCAGCACCAACTGGATGGAAGCACCAACTTCCAGTCACACAAGCACCAACCTGTATAACAGAGAACAAAAGTTCTCCCTTGCACCACCCTGCCACCCTAGTTTCTCTGGTTGCAACTAGATGGAAGCTACAACTCCCTGTGTTCAAGCACCCACTTGAACCTCTAAGGAAAACAGTCCTCCCTAGCACCTCCCTACCACCCTGGAATATAAATATTTTCTACTGAAACTTATTACAGTGATATAATGTTCATCAATGGCTTACCAGTCTCATCACTGTTCTACTACACTTCCCTACTCTATCTGCCTCCATGTCTTCATGCACACATCCTTACACTTTTTGTTCTTCTATCGTTTATGCTATGTGTGTCATGTCCATTCAATGCACCATTACTCTTCTGTGCATTTCAGATGTTGCACTCTGCCTCATTCTACACACCTGAATCATGCTCAACAGCAAACACATACCTCTCTTCTTTGTTCTACATTCTTGTAGTCTCTGTGCACCTTAGGCATCCACTATGCGCAATGCTTCTGCATGCTCTTCACAGTGAGTGCTCTACCTGATTATCATTGTGACTCTTCAGCTTCTCTAGCGATTTAACCCATTTGTTCATCATCACTGGGTGTTATGCTGAGATTCCTTAGCCTTTCCTGCAGTCGAGACTCTTTGTCTTCTCTGTCATAGTCGATCTCATTCTCTTTGTTGCAGTTACAGCCTCCAACAGTCTTACATCTGTCAATAGCCTCTATGAACAGTCTTCAATCCACTGGAAGATGCTTCGAGCCTCTTCATCTTCTCTGGCGATCATCCTGAAGTCTCTTTGAGTCCTTTGGCAGAAACCATCAGTGCTATCTAGAAGTTACACTGTGAAGTGAAACAGTAGCCCTCCGATCATATTCAAATTCACCTGCACCGTTGGATTGGATCCGTAGGTTCTTGCATTTATTTCGCTATTTCGCATTTAGGCATTTTGGAATTTCGGCATTCCTGTGGTAAAGTTTCTTGACGCTTCATGTCGCAATCCCCGAAACTCCGAAATGAAGCTTGGTTCTTCAAGCTCTTCTCTACATATCTTCGACGATGTGACCACTGGTGGTGACCAAGTGCTTATCCATAAAGCACTTTTGCAATTTCGGCGTTTCACAATTCATGACTTCGGGACTCCTGTTTTGAAGAGTCTCGACTCTTGACTCCTCCAACTCCCGATATCCGAAACTCAGCCATGGAGTCTTTGACATTTCGCAATTTTCAGACTCTTGTTGATGAAGAGTCTTGACTCTTGACTCCTCCATCTCCCGGTATCCGAAACTCCGAAATGGAGTCGGATCAACGGTCCACGATCTCCTTGATCCAACGGCTCAGGTCATTTCTCCATTTCGCGATTTCGGGACTCCTGTTGATGAAGAGTCTCGACTCTTGGCTCCTTCATCTTCCGGTATCCAAAACTCTTATGGATTCGGATCAACATATTTCAGCGTTTCTCATTTCATGATTTCGACATTCTTGTTGTGAGTGTTCTTGACACCTCCACGTCCTGGTATCCGAAAGTCCAAAATAGAGTCGGATCAACATATTTCAGCATTTCACATTTCGCGATTTCGGCATTCTTGTTGTGAGTGTGCTTGACACCTCCAAGTCTCGGTATCCAAAACTCCGAAATGGATTTTACGTCGTGGTTTCGCATTTCACGATTTCGGCATTCTTGTTGTGAGTTTTCTTGACACCTCCAAGTCCCAGTCTCTGAAACTCCAAAATGGAGTTTACGCTTCTGATCTCGCCATGCGATCATCGTTGCATTTTTGTTGCACTGTTGGTCTTGATCTTTGCCATCAATGACAAACACGCATACTCTACCTTTGTATGAAAACATGCCAATACATTTGATAACTCAAATTCCACTATCGTGAATTCATGATGCCCATATCTTGTTCTGAATGTTTATTCCTTTATTCTTACTTGATGATAGTCTGATCTCAAGTCAATCTTTGAAAATATTCTCGCACCTTTTAGTTGATCAAACAAATCATCAATTCTTGGAAAATGATACTTATTATTTATGGTAACCTTATTAAGTTTATTTAAATCAATACACATCCTTAAGGTTCCATCCTTCTTCTTCACAAAAAGAACTGGGGCTCCCTAAGGTGACACACTTGGGTATATATATCCTTTCTTCAAAATTTCTTCAAACTTCATCTGTAACTCCTTCAATTCTGGTGTACCCATTCTGTATGGTGTCTTGGACACTCGAGCATCTCCTGGTACCAAATCAATAGAGAAATAAATGTCTCTCTTTGGTGGAAATCCTGTAATTTCTCTAAAAACATCTTCAAAATCCCTCAAAATTGGATGGTATTCAATGGTTACCACTTTATTTTTAGTTGCCTCCTCCATATGGGTTCCAAACATTTGACATCCCTTCATAAAGATTTTCTTCAACTGCATAGCTGAAATCTCTCTAACAGCTATTGCTCTTGGAATGCCTTGAATCTTTATGCCCTTCCTCATCAAGACATGTGATTGTCTCATTGTAACAGTCTAGGACAACATGATGTTTTTCCAACCAATCCATGCCAATTAGACAGTCATATGAACCCAACGGTATGATATTTATATCTACCTTTGTGTTAATTCCATTCATGTCTATCGGGCAATATTTAACCAACTCATTGATTTTCCTCTTAGCCCCCATGGCTAACTAAACTAACCGAGATTTCTTATGCTCACTTCTTTGCAAGTGAAATCTTTCAACAATGTTAGCATTTGTGTAACTATAGCTAGCTCCAAAATCAATCAAAATTTCTATGGGTTGGTTATCAACCTTACCTTCCACTTCGATCATGGGGGATTGATACTTTGCATGCTTGTTGTCCAAGGTTGCATAAATCCTTGGCATGTTTCTTCCCATGTCTTCCATTGTTTAAACCCCGTGAATGTTGTGGACAGTCATCATTCCAAGCCTTTTGGAATGTTTTCCTTCCTTTGCTTTGCTCATAAAGGTGTCTTTCTCTCCTTATGGTTTCTTCCAAGGTCTTGGGGTTATCATACTGAATCTTTTCACCATAGAAGGAGGGTAACCCGCACCTTTGTATTTTGACTTCCTCATCCTTGATGAAGTCAACATACTTCAACAATTCAAAGAACTACTTCTCCTATTCCATTAAGACTCAAATTTTGACCACTCCAGGTCGAATTTTGATCTACAAGTTTATCGCTCTACTCCATTAACCCTCTCAAACCGTCCAAAGTCATTAAAACTTGGATTTCACTCACAGAATTGGGGATTTCTCTCTAAAATATTTTTTTTTCCCCCAAATCGGTCACAGACAAAATCTGCAACAACAAATTTCACCAATCCGCTCTGGTTCGAGCCCATACAAGCCCGGTGTTTGAACCAGATCTTTGATACCATAATATAACATACCCTAGCCCATCCGAAGGACATTACAGTGCATAATATAGATAAAAATGAAATTTTTGCTAACTAATTCAATTCATTTACAGTTAACTCATTTCTGTAACTTTCAACTACAAATTAAAACAGATTTAGCTACTATCTATAACCGCAAAATAGAATCTTCTACATCATGCTAATAATCAATATGAAATGCAGCTAAAAAAATCATTACAATAGCATATAAATCACTTCCAAATACACAGAGTTCATGCACAATAATTAAACACATTATTTAACACAACAACAAGATAAAACACTTATTTTTTCACAATAGTTGTGCAACAAGTTGCTTGGGATGGACGTTCCACCCAACCATAGACTTACTATTCCAAATCTCAATAGCTAGTCACCCCCGAGCTGAGGCTAGCAATCCACAAAAGAGGTTGGTCTCTCACAATTCACTCACAACTCATAAAACTCTAACCCCAATTGATATTCTATGTTGGCCCTTGACCAAGTTTTGAGGAAACGTTGGTCGTGTTTGACCAATTTTTGGACTTGGTCAGGCTGGTCGAAGATGGAGTGCCCAGGCGAAGCGGAGATCATAGGATCTCACTTGTTTTGTGGACCCAGCAAGGGGTTCATTAGGGTTTTTGTATTGGGATTTTGGGATGTCGTCCCATGGGTTCACCCATGTTTAGACTTGGTTGTAAGGGATATAAAAGTATATATAGAAAGGAATGCAATATAGAAAGCAGTGTGCTTTGTGCAAGTGATGTAATAAGTAGATCTGGTTGGCTATGTGCACCATATGTTGTAAAGGAGAATCGTCTTAGTGCATAAATACTAGTGGCTATGTGCATAGTAGGTTAATATTGGCTCAGTGCAAGAAGTTGTAAGTGCTTTGTGCGAATGGACTGTGTAGGAGTTGGCTCTGTACCTTGACAAAGATTTGGAGGAAGGTGGATTTAGTGTGCTATGCATAGATCACATGTTCAGTGCGAATCTAAGCTCTGTGGATTTGTGAACAGGAGCAGATGAATGTAAGAGTTTGAAGAAGACTAATAAATACGAAGAAGAAGAAGTTGGTGGATGTAGCCCCACATTGGGGTGAACCACGTATATCATGTGTCTTGATATGCTTTGTGCGATGTTGTTTATGTGGTTATTTTCTTAGTGTTGTTGATGTTATGTATAATGAATGCATCTGATGTTGTAGCTTAGTGATTAATGACGTGAATGAATGCTAGATATGAGCTAATGTCGTGTGCTAAGTGATTGGAAGTGTTAGATCTTGGTTATTACTTCGTTGCTCTGTAATAAGGGTTAAATCTGCAATGTAAATGAGGATCATAATCTAATGCATATTGTTGGCTAAGTGCTCTATTAAGTATTGTAATCACATATATGTGTCCTAGCTTGGTTGTAGACACTTGAGTCATACAACCCCCCCTGCCTCTACCTTGGGTGAGACTTCATCTGCTTTGCAGGTGTTACCGAAAGGGTTGGTAGTTAGGGTTTTTTTGGTGTGTTGTTGAAGAGTTGAACCCTAGGTCTCCCCGTGCCAACAAATGGTTCCATTGTCGGGACCTGAAACTGTGATTGCTGGGAAATAAAAAAAAGAGAAAGCTATGTGTGTAGATCTGTTGTTGTAGTGCACAATATTCTACTTGACTTGTGAAGCTCAGTGCTAAGAAAGGAACCGGATATGAAGAAAAGAGGGAAGATCTTAAAGCTTTGTGCTCTGGTAAAGGTAAGATAAGTGGAAATTTTTTCTTTGAAAATATGAATCTAGGTATGTTTGATAGATTTTGTTCTAACCTGAATGTTAGGGCCCAGATAGAAGAAAGAGTTGATCTGAATAAATTTGATAGAAATAGAGAAAAATATGTTATCCCTATGCATAGAAAGAATTTTTGGACTAATAAGTGGATGCAGGAACCTAGAAAGAATTTTGGCAGATTGCAGGTCCAGCAATGTGATCCCAGTGTGCAGTACAGGAAAGGTTGGAGCTCATTTAAAAGAAAGAGAGGATTGACATTGTGTTACAATTGCAGAAGACCAGGACATATTGATAAGGAATGCCCTGGTACAGGTCCTATTTGTCTTTGTTTTAAAGCTATTGGTCATGAGGTTGAGGATTATCCAAGAATGATTTCTAAAGTTGAAAAGATGAACATGAGACAAGAAAACTATAAATAAGGTCAAGAAACTGAGAATCATACAGAAAAAGAGTCAGAGACTATGTTAATATAGTTAAAAGAAGAAATGGATGATCACAGAGACATCAGTTTACCAGAGATCCTGAAAGAAAAACAACGCATAGTTGCAAGAATAGAAGACTTTGACATAGAAGGTATCTTAGATGAAGAAACACATGTGAATATTATGCCAGAAAGCACTTGGGAAATTTTGGGAAATCCTACTATGATACCTTCATTAGGAAGGATAGGCTTCTTTAAAGGAAAGATGATAATCCTATGTGGAAGAATTACTAATGTACCTATGATTGCCTATGGAACTACGATAGAAGAAGACTTTGAAGTTATTAGGTTTCCTAAGAACAACGCCCCTTTCCTTCTTTTATTAGGAAAAACTTGGATTGAGAAAGATCGGATCAGAAGGCAAGCAAAGGAGGAATCAATAGAAAAGAAAAAGCAATAACTAAGGGATTTCATAACTCGAAGAATAGATCAACTGATAGAAGAATGAGAAGTTGAGTCGAAGCAGCAGAATGAAAGAGAAGTAGTTTTCAACTTTGAAAGAGCGCAAGAAGGTTTGAAGGACCTATCTATGCAAGAAGAAAGTATATCCACCCAGGACCTAGTAAGCAAAGAGGTATTATCCTTGAACCCTTTGAAAGAATATCAGCAATGCGAAGTTACCATGCTAAGAAAAGATAAGAATAAGAATGGAAAGAGGCATCCAGAGACTCAAATCACAGGAAAGAAGGCAAGGAATCTTAGTAAGAAGAAATCCAAGTTAGAAAAACTATGGTAAATTCTAGAAAAGACTTCGCAGGAGACAGATCTGCAGAACTTTAACCTCGTCGGAATAGCAGAACAATGCAGAATGGGACTTCACCATAGCAAAGCAATATGACCGTTGTAGGTGCCCCGACCGTTAGAATGAGGCTCCAGAACGGCTAGAAACGCAGTTATTTCCGGAAACACTACCATTGGACCATTGAGACCGCACCATAATGGATGGATTTGTATTGCTTGAGGCATTCCTACCCATTGGAGGAATCTGTTAAAACGTTGCTTATTTGATCAGGGGATCAAATCGGATGAGAGTGTAGGCCTCGTCGTTTCGAACCAAATGCAACTCGTTTCGTCTCAAACGGACGTTGGGAGCGAGAGATATCATGATCTGTTCGAATCGTCAAACAGGCAAAAAAAAGGGATGTTGACTGTGCAGTTCGTACAGGCTGACGTGGCAGGGACGTACGATCGTACACTGATGTGACATGTGGTGATGTGGCAGTTGTTGATTGGCAGATGTGGTCGAATGAGTGTTTGACACGTGTCCTTTTGGTGGATAATGGTATGTTGACACGTGGCCCAATCCGTGGGCGCCACGTGTCACTTGTTTTTTGGTTTTAAAACTTTGTCATTGGCAGGAGTCGACCCCGCGACCTCCGGGCAGGGGAAACAACTTGGCAAGGAGCTGCCAACCAGTGCACCACCGTGCATTGCTTATCATATGTATGGTTTCAATTGTATTTCAATTAGAATATGGGTGTGCTTTGGGCCGCGACCGGGCCAGGGCTTAGCCCCGGCCCTTGGTCGTGCGCCATTACATATAACCCCAGCTCTATTATATAGTGCGCATGCGTGGTTTTTAAATATGGTTCAAATGATTTGAAATGGTTAAGTTTTAGCCCGTGGCTATATGCCTAACTACATATGACCACAACCAAGAGCGCTGGGAAGTTGATACGGTTGGCACGGTTAGCCCTTTTTCTTAATGCGCGTGGTCATATTATGACCCCATATGCCTGAGAGCTAGGCGATTAGGGGCTAGTGCGTCCATAACCGTCCTATAGTTCGCACCATTGGCATGATTGCACCCGGTGCTACGTTTTCACACTTTAAATTGTGTGTGTGCTAGGTTCATGACACAAGGGTGCATTTTGTAGATGCACAAATAGCAAGCTTGAAGGGGGGACTTCCAGGGGGCCTAACTTCTTCGCTTTTTGGCCAAACGAGGTGCAGAAAAATCCCAGCTAGGGGTTTTTGGACGCTCTGAAGCCATTGGAGCAGTCTGTTGATCAGTTTGAGCATTGTAAAGCACATTTTTGAGCACTTTGAGCAATTAATAATAATGATCCATTGGAAGCTGGACCAGGAGATGTATCCCAAGAGAGGGGTGAACTCCTTTATCAATTGTTGTGTTTATGTGCTTATGTTCATTGATTATGCTACTGTTTATTTGTGTCTTGCATGAGTAATCCTTTAATTAATGTGTCACAAAGTTGATCCATTTGCTTTTAACACATAAAATTTACTTGCAAATAATTTCAAGATTTCAAGTCTTCTTCATTTTTAGATCAAGTTGGTATCAGAGCACTGGTTTTTGAAGACTTGATTATTTTGCAAGTGTTTTTTTTTTTATGCTCACAAGTTTGAAACTCACAAGAGGAGAAGTTCAACTTGTGGAGCCAAGTTCTCATCCTTCAAGGAGGAAGCATATACAATCACCGCAAGTTTCAAGGAGGCATTCACCAAGTATGGCTCATGAAGAAAGTCATGAACGTGTTCCTGCAAAAGATGAAGATCTCAGAAAGGATGTCATGGAGATGAGAGAGATGATGAAGATCTTGATGGAAAGGAACATAT
>ML790035.1:36240-61634 GCA_009831015.1 Picea engelmannii | reverse complement strand
GTCCTTTCAAGATTATCGACAAGATTGGTAACAATGCCTTTCGTTTAGATTTGCCTCCTTATATGCAGATGTATGCAGTTGTTAATGTTGAGAATTTGAAATTGTATGAGCCTTCGTTGATTGATGATCAAGGAGAGCATGTTCATATTCCTTCTATCGATGATTTTTCCCCAGAGTATCTTACAGAACTGCATGAAGACACCATCCTTGACAGGAGAATGAGAACTTCAAAACGAGGAAATGTGGAGTATCTTCGAGTTGGTCTTAAAGGGACGAATCCAAGAAAATCCAAGTGGATTGAGGTTGGAAGGGTGAGGGAACTATACCCTCATCTTCACATAGACTGAAAATAGTATTTTGGAGGTCCAAAAGCTTCCCAATGGGGAGGTGTGATCAGGGGATCAAATTTTTCTCAAAAATTCAAAGTGCTCGGAATCTCTTCAAATCAGACGAGAGCGTAGACCTCGTCGTTTCGAACCCAACGCAACTTGTTTCATCTCAAACGGACATCGGGAGCGAGAGATATCGCGATCTGTTCGAATCATCAAACAAGCAAAAAAAAGGGACGCTGACTGTGCAGTCCATACAGTCCGTACAGGCTGACGTGGCAAGGTTGTACGACCGTATACTGATATGACATGTGGTGATGTGGTAGTTGTTGATTGGCAGATGTGTTCGAATGATCATTTGACACGTGTCCTTTTGGTGGCTAATGGTATGTTGACACGTGGCCCAATCCATGGGCGCCACGTGTCACTTGTTGTTTGGTTTTAAAAATTTGTCATTGGCAGGATTTGACCCCGCAACCTCCGGGCAGGGGAAACAACTTGGCAAGGAGCTACCAACCAGCATGCCACCGTGTGTTTCTTATCATATGTATGGTTTCAATTGTATTTCAATTAGAATATGGGTGTGGTTTGGGCCGCGACCGGGCCGGGGCTTAGCCCCAGCCCTTGGTTGCACGCCATTACATATAACCTCAGCTCTATTATATAGTGTGCGCACGCGGTTTTTAAATATGGTTCAAATGATTTGAAATGATTAAGTTTTAGCCCATGGCTATATGCCTAACTACATATGACCACAACCAAGAGCGCGGGGAAGTTGATACGGTTGGCACGATTAGCCCTTTTTCTTAATGCGCGTGGTCATATTATGACCCCATATGCCTGAGAGCTAGGCGGTTAGGGGTTGGCGAACCCATAACCATCCTACAATTCACACCGTTGACGCGGTTGCGCCCAATGCTAGGTTTTCACACTTTAAATTGCGTGTGTGCTAGGTTCATGACACAAGGGTGTGTTTTGTAGATGCACAGACAGCAAGCTTGAAGGGGGGACTTCCAGGAGGCCTAACTTCTTCGTTTTTTGGCCAAATGAGGTGCAGAAAAAGCCCAACTAGGGGTTTTTGGACGCTCTTAAGCCATTGGAGCAGTCTGTTGGTCAGTTTGAGCATTGTAAAGCAATTTTTTGAGCACTTTGAGCAATTAATAATAATGATCCATTGGAAGCTGGACCAGGAGATGTAGCCCAAGAGAGGGGTGAACTCCTTTATCAATTGTTGTGTTTATGTGCTTATGTTCATTGATTATGCTGCTATTTATTTGTATCTTGCATGAGTAATCCTTTAATTAATGTGTCGCAAAGTTGATCCATTTGCTTTTAACACATAAAATTTACTTGCAAATAATTTCAAGATTTCAAGTCTTCTTCATTTTTAGATCATTATTTAACCTGTTGGATGTTGCGCTGTGACCACTTTTTGGAAACTGAGATATCTGAGATAACAGAGAATCGATTGCATATCGCGTTGTGCTTTCTAGACCTCACCATCTAATTGAGTATCTTTCTTGTTAGTTCGCCTACCCGATTTGTTTTATTACAAGTGTGAATGTCGGAAGAACATAGCGTGCTAGAGAAGTCAATGGAGGAAATACTTGTAGACCTCATGATAGAGAGAGTCATGTCTGTGGGAATACGGGCATCGTCGGTTGGTGGATTGCAAGCATCCCCATCGACCGAATGATGTTCTGGTCGCACTTCTGAGAAAGGAAGCAAGCACCACGATGATCTGTATAACACGAAGCAGATCCCATCGGTCTTGTCGGACTACATCTCGCCTCTCGCTAGCACGGTTAACAGGGACAGCATCCCGCATGATTTCGAGTACACGCTAATCACCGCGTACATCCTGAAGGGGATATGCATATTTGGACCTCAGTTAAGACACATTCCATCTTTGAAGAACAATGAATTCAACCTTGGAGATAGGAAGAACTATGCGATTCTCACGCCACATAGGTACTTGATGAAGACGATTGGGAAGAAGTCGTACATAATCCCCTAGTCGTGGATAAAGGAGCTTGCACAATCAATGATCTTGAATGTAATGAATATCCCCCACTTCAGTCGATGTCAAGAGGTTAACGCTTATGTTAAACTCCTCCTGTCATGCTACCATGGAGGGTATCTTTGGCTCGACAGGCGTGTCACTATGGATCTAACGGTGATCCACCTCATCACAGGAATGAGCATGCAGGGACCAGACCCTCACTAGTTCTACCCAGGGAAGACTTCAGATCGCTCCCTGACACAACGCATAAAGGAAGCCTATGGCAATGTAGAGAAGGGAAATTGAGGCTACAAGGTAGCCTCCATCTAGGATGGCGCAGTGCGCTTAGCTTGTCAACTTATAGCTGGTAAGCTCGTCAGAAAGAACTGCCCGACGCAGGTCATTGGCTTTGTAGTAGACCTCACAGAGAAGTGCGTAGAAGGCATGCAAATGAACTAGGCAAGTTATCTCATCAACGAGTTGGAGAAGTACTGTCGCGAAGCACAAGATCAGGGATATGAGTTTAATTTTAGTTGGTTATTGATATTGATTGTATTTGTCCCTGGAAAATGTTGGAAGGAGCAGCCTTCCCAGAAGTTGAACCATCAGAGTCATTGGCTGCAAGGTTCTCTACCTTGTGGTATACAAATGATATGGTGAAGCACTGGAAATCGAACGTGGTGTTCCATGCTTACTACTTACGGCTAAAGCACACCATTGAAGCATTCCCACGGATGACCCCAAACACTTTGCATCAGTACAGGTCGCTAGCGAAGTTCCGTGCAGATCGACACTTTATTTACATCACTGCACGCAAGGATGAAAGTAAGGAGGAGCTGAAATCCTATTACAATATGACCGATGAAGACATGGAGGAGATTACCAAAGAATGTCCAGCAGAGTTCCTCGTACCGGTGGAAGACGTAGAACTCTCTGATCCCGACATCATCAGAATTCCATTGGTCACCCAGGTCGAGCATGATTGACAGACTAGCACGAAGAAAAAGAAGAAAAAGGAAGAAGTGAATAACATAGAAACCAATGAGAAGGACAGTGCATCAGAGGAAAGTAGGTCAGACTCACATGCAGGAGGAGTAGGAGACGAAGTGAACCAAGAAGAAGGATAAAAGAAAGACAAAGGCGAAGTTACACCATCGAAGGATCCCCTTAAAAAGGTCGAAACATCAAAGAAGAGGAAGGGTTCCCCGCAAAAACCCTCAGCACGGAAGAAGACCCGAGCCAATAAACCTCAATCGAAGAATGTTATCACAGTGGATGATATCGATCTCATCATCACAGCTATAAAATATGCCTCGGAGGATATCCTGCAGAGATATGAATCAAAGCAAGAAACACGATATGACAGAATAGAGAAGGAGCTCAAGGACATACAATAAGCCATACATTTGAGCCACGCAATACCTATTGCGCCTTCTTCAGCATAAATTGTAGAATTGGGGGATGAGCCCACACAATTACGAAGATTGTTGAATGCAATAGAGGCTCAACGTCATCAAGTCCAAGAAGAAAAGGAACAAGCTACAAAAGTCGTGAAGCAAGAAAAAGAGGAGTTCTTAGAGAAACTTCGAGTTGCGCAACAAGAGAAAGATGAAATCAAGGCGATGTTCGAAGAGGACAAAGCGAAGATGCAGAAATAAAAAGACCAATTGCTCACAAAGTAGATTGTGGTCAAAGAGGAAATGACTAAAGCACTTCTCTCTGTGTCGGTCTTGGCACAGGAGGAACCAGAATTGACTATGATTCAAGTGGGGAAGCTCACCGAAGTCATTCAACAACTCCAATCAAGAATAATGGAGCTAGAAATCCAAGCAATACCTAGCAGTCTGCAAGAAGTGCGCGATCAGAGGGAAGAAACTGCCAGGAACATAATAGAAAGAATCAGGGAAATCTCCTCATAGTGTAAGCAACTGAGTGATCAGAGTGTGCAGATTTATGAGCATCTTGCAGAAGATCCAGAGTTGAAGAAACTGGAAGCACAACTCCAAGAGGCGAAGCAACAGGCATCCACCGTGCAAGTGTAGATGAAATTTCTTACTGCAATTGAAAAAATGAAGCGATCACAGGAACATCTTGCAATCCAGTAGTAGGTCACTGCCATCCAGAGAAAATTCATGGAGGTGACACAGAGACTCTAGCCAGTGTAGAACGAAGCCTGCATGTTTTTTGAAGAGATTGAAGGCCAAGGCTCACATCTAGACCAAGTAGTTGCGACGTTAGAACAACGTCTGGAAGGGCCTATTACAGAGCAAGTTATTCAAGAGTTCGTCGAGCAGGAAGCTCTAGAAAAGCAACAAGTCGAGGCATCTCAAGCTAAGCTCAAGACCTTCGAAGCAACACTACCCAGATCTGAGTGAATCAGAATGAGTCACAGGTGAGTGTTGGGGACCTGTTGGCCCTTAACCAAGTTTTGAGGAAAATTTGGTCATGTTTGACCACTTTTTGGACTTCGACAGGTTGGTCAAAGATGGAGCTCCCAGGCGAAGCAGAGATAGTGGGATCTCACTTGTTTTGTGGACCCATCAAGGGTTTCATTAGGGTTTTTGTATTAGGGTTTTGGGATGTCGGCCCATGGGTTCACCCATGTTTAGGCCTGGTTGTAAGGGATGTAAAAGTATATATAGAAAGGGATGTAATATAGAAAGCGGTCTGCTTAGTGCAAGTGATGTAAGAAGTAGATCCAGTTGGCTATGTGCACATCATGTTGTAAAGGAGAATTGTCTTAGTGCATAACTACTAGTGGCTATGTGCATAGTAGGTTAATATTGGCTCAGTGCAAGAAAATGTAAGTGCTTTGTGCAAACGGACTGTGTAGGAATTGGCTCTGTGCCTTGACCTAGATTTGGAGGAAGGTGGATCTAGTGCGTTGTGCGCGGATCACATGTCCAGTGCGAATCTAAGATCTGTGGCTTTGTGCACATGAGCAGATGAATGCAAGAGGTTAAAGAATACTAATAAATAAGAAGAAAAAGAAGAATTTGGTGGGCGTAGCCCCACACTGCGGTGAACCACGTATATCATGTGTCTTGATATGCTTTGTGCGATGTTTATGTGGTTATTTTCTTAGTGTTGTTGTTGTTATGTATAACGAATGTATATGATGTTGTATCTTAGTGATTAATGATGTGAATGAATGTTAGATATGAGATAATTTTGTGTGCTAAGTGATTGGAAGTGTTAGATCTTGGTTATTACCGCGTTGCTCTGTAATAAAGGTTAAATTTGCGATGTAAATGAGGATCACAATCTAATGAATATTGTTGGCTAAGTGCTTTGTTAATTATTGTAATCATAGATATATGTCCCATCTTGGTTGTAGACACTTGAGTCCTACAACCCCCCCTGCCTCTACCTCGGGTGAGACTTCATCGACTTCTCGGGTGTTGCTGAAAGGGCCAGTAGTTAGGGTTTTGTTGGTGCGTTGTTGAAGCGTTGAACCCTAGTTCTGCCCCTGTGCCAACATTCTCCTACAATTATCTTGATTTTCCACTAGCTCTCTTCCTCTTGACCTGTCCAACCCAAGGAATGTACCCCTTCATTGATCCCAGTCCCTCGGGCATCCCATTCTCTTATCATGGTTTCTCTAGCACATGTAGCTAGGAATTTCTCAGCTGGGAACTCAAGGGAAACTGCTACTAGGAAAACTATCAACAAACCAACAACAACACTTGTTGTTTTAGTGCAACTCACACCAGAGTTCACTCTTAAGGCATGACAACTTGGCTATTCAGTTTTCCAACTCCAATTCGCTCCAATTATGCTCCAACATGCTCTAGAATTTTCCCTCCATGGTTGCATTAGCTTCAAGCTTTATTTCTTGCTCTCTCTTCCTCCTCGTGCACAAAAACTCAATGTGTAAAAATTGTTGTCCCAACCCATACAAATTTCCTCTCTTTGGCTTGCCTTTTTTTACTCACACTCTTCCCCAAGCTGATTGTATTCAGCCCCCATGTGCCCAATAACTTTGGGATGTGACCACTCACACCCACCCTCTTACATGTATTCAGTGATTGGATTTGGGAACACTCAATCAGAAATGGGAAGGTTCATATACAAATAGAAAATTCAGGAAAATGGGTTAAATCAATATACATGGGTATTTCCCCCTTGGACCCCTCTTGGCCATTATCCTAGACAGTTCCCTCTCTTGTGGATTAATTCAGGCCCCATCTCTTGTCCATGTCCCCTTAGAAGATGGCATCACATTTTTATTAATAAAACAAGGAAATACAATTCGCATATTACCTCGCTTGGTCGTAGCCACATAGTATAACTACAAAAGAATTAATTAAAATGGGGATTATAGTGGGGATGTTACATATTAAGCATCGATAGGGATAAAAAAAGAACTGAGATGCAAATCTCTCAAAGCTTAAAAGATATTGAGTTAAGATGGATCTACGTTGGTGTACTATATATATATATATATATATATATCAATTGGTCTAGAGCCAGATGTGAGTTTATCATGCTTGTTGTTGGTCACGTGTTCGACTCTCTTGATTACCCTAGGGTGAGACCAGTAATCAAGGCTAACAATTTACCCCGCTTGCCATCCATGGATCATGGGTAAGTATTCAGAGGGTTTTCTGCAAGTACATCTCCTCAGAATATATATATATATAGTATGATGTAGCTCACCATTGATAATATGGGTTGATAAAAAAATAGTCAAGAATGGTGTCAAATGGATTTTCCTCACATTCCTCTTCTTCCAATAGTTGATATGGTTTAGTTTTTGTAGTGTTATTTTTATGTATATACAAATATGAAAATATGTGAGTGTGTATTATTTAGTCCACATTACATTTATTTTATTATACTTTTAGTTTTGTATAAATTTTATATTGGGTCGACATATGTTGACATCAAAATTACAAGCATGTGATGAACATTACAATCTCTTCAATACTGGGTTATAAAATGCACTTCGCTTCTCTCATTGCAATTAAGAACATGATTAATAATATCAAGTTATGTTGGTCAATAATATCAAGTTATGTTGGTTCTTGGACACAAGTAAAGGAACAAGTATGTGTTAATTCCTATAAGTGTGAACTTGTGGAGCTTCGAACCTGAAACAATGGCGGACCTGTTCACACACCTGCCCTCGCTGGGCCGGGACCTACCTCCACTGTAGAATCTTCACCTCCCTCAACAACCTCATGTCGCTTATGCACAACCATCCTATCACTACCCCCTTACCAACCATCTTCCACCTGCTTTCGGCTAGTTGTTTTTTGTCTTCTCTTCTTTCCCCCTCGTTTTCCATGCAATGGAAGTTGAAGTCAATGCACTCATGAGCGCAACTGACGAGGCTCTTTGTAGGCACGCGAGTTTATTTAAAACAGTTGATGCACTCTCCTCACACCACATACACTAGCCTCTACACTATGCACTCCCTCCCACTCCTCCCTATCAGTTCACTCAGACACCCTCTGCCCCTACCCCACCTACTCCCACTCTCGATCCCCAGAATACACAAACAATGGATACTCCTAACCCCGTTCCTATCCCACTCTATCTCTCACTTCCCCAAATGTGTGTCCCTCACATTATGCCCTCTCCTCCTCATCATACCACCTCCTCACACCCCGCTCATCCTCCCACTAAACATCGTGGAACTTTCTCAAGACCCCGACTAGAGGTCAAACTCCACTTATCCGGTGATAGACACTTGACTCCTAGGCCATAGCACTCCAAGAAAATGGTACTCAGGGATGACATCGGCCTGGAAGACTCATTTTACTTGGCCCTCTGCACGCTTGTAGGTCGCCTATCATACAGGCATATCTGTAGATCTGATATTGAAAACTGAGTGAGAACAACCTGGACCCCCCTTCTGGGATATACCCTGGAGATCTCTTATCTCCCAAGAGGTTGGTACAGCTTCCATTTTCACTCTGTATAGAATGCCACTCACATCCTAGAGAGACTATGGGTGATAAATAGAACTAGTCTCATGACGAAACGTTGGAGGGTCAGTTTCGAGCACACACAAGAATACTTCCAACTTCAACACCTATGTATTTTGTTCCCTGGCTTGCCACTACACCTATAGAATGATAAATCTCTATAGGCCATTGGAAACACTTTGGGACGTTTTATCAGCATAGACAAAGAGGTCATCACTTCCCCTGTCAAAAATTTAGAAAAGGTTCTGGTGGAACTTGACATCCACGAGGGGATGCTGGAATCCATTGACATCGAATGGCGAGGACAATAGACTCACCAAAAACTTGACTACTTAGACATTCCCTTCAGATGTACACTTTGTAGACGAACTAGACATCTTAGGAAACACTACACAGGTTTCATGGAATAAGAACAATCTGAAGACACTATGTTGGAACTCTCCACCCACTCTGGCTCTCCGGAACTGAACACTCATACCAGTTATCCCGATCCTTTAGAAGCTGAAGATTCAGAAGTTTCAGAATCCATCACAGATAAACTAAATCTTATCTGCCCCACTCTCTTTTCAACTATGACTAGCTAGGAAAAGGAACTACTGGATACCCATCCCTCCCTCTCTCATGTCATATCTCCTCCCCCCTGGAACACCTCTCCCCCACCCCTAGCGCCAATATCCCTCCACTTACCACCCAATCCACTCCATCCCCCATCATCCAANACATTAACTACTGCAGCCTCAAACCCGGCTCCATCTATACTTTCCCCTCTAAAAGAAACATGCAATCTCCCATATTGTGACTTGGAAACTAGAACCAGCTCCCCAGGAAGTGTCCTCCACACACTCCTTCCATCCTATAGGGAGGTTCTTTCCCCCACCCCCTTCCCAATCTACAAAGGAAATAACACCTTCAGGCCTCTGGCATTGGTAGAGGCACGGGACTACCCTATTTCACTAAATCATGGTTTGGATAATGAATTTACCTGGTCAAAGGGACAAGGCCTAGTACACTCACCGATCAAAAACCGAAGTGCATGTAGAAAAGATGGTTCTTCTTCGCACTCAGGAAATGGGGTGCTTAGAGGTGTAAAATCCCTTGCCAGAGAAAAACCATGATCCTTCTCTCACTCAACATAAGAGGGGTTGGGGGGTCCCTGAAACCTGCCTCGTTCAAAAGACTTCTATCTAAAACTTTTACAAATATCATCTTCCTACAGGAAACCATGGTGAATGGCCAAAAAGCCAGATCCTTCTTGAATCAGTTCCACCAGACTTGGATGACCATCTCTACAGATTCCATTGGCAACTCTAGTGGCCTCATTGTCTCTTGGGATCCCTCCCTATTTGATCTCACCCCTCATCTTTGCAGTGGTGATATCCTTCTCACTAGTACATGTCTCTAGAACAACACTTCTATCTCCCTCCTCAACATCTACGGACCTTGCTCCGAGCGTAGAATATTTTTGGATAAGGTGGCTAACCAAGGGCTCCTCAACCTTTCCAACCTCATCATTGTTGGAGATATGAATCTCACTACTAATGCGGGTGAAGTTTGGGGATATTCAGCTTCCATGGATCCACTGGCTTCCTACTTCAATAACCTCTTCCAAGCACATGCACTGGTAGACATTTCACTGACTACCATTGTCCCGACTTGGTGTAATGGTCATGTAGGAACTATAGCTATCAAAAAAAAGACTCGACGGGACACTTGTATCCAAATCTCTAGCTACTCAGGATGATCGGATCCGCTCCTGGGTGGAATACCCATATCTCTCAGACCACGCTCCAGTCATTCTCCAATTTGAGACCGTGCACTCTCCATCAGCATGCCCATTCAAATTAAATTCATGTTGTCTCCAAGAGTTTTCTTCATTGAAATTGTTAAGGAAGTATGGACAACCCCCTGCTATAGCTCTGATCCAGATCCCCAATTCTGCTTGGTCCATAAACTAAAAAATATTAAAGGTTGCATTAAACTGTGGGCCCACAATCATAGATTACAAAATCAAGCGAGGTTGATGGATTTAGAACTCAACATTTAGAACCTTCTCCTGGAGGATTCACCTTTCGCAAGAATGAGTGAAAGTACCCTCATATTGCAACAATTGGAATTAGACATAAATAAAATTATTCTATCGAAAGAGGCTCGATGGCATCAACACAACATAGAGACTTGGATCAAAGGAGGTGTTATAACCCTAAATTGCACCAAACATGCATACCTGGCATCAGGCCATCTAACTTGCTATATTTTCCAAGCCATCACTGAACAAGCTCTTCTAAAAATCATTGTTTTGAAGATGTACGCACCCTGCACCACTACTGCTCGCGTACACACACCTGCTGACCCACTACAGCCTGCATACACTCATAGAATATCGCAAAAAATCAAAATTGCATAGGATACTGGTTTCTTGTCCATTACTTAACCGTTTGACTGCCCATAGCCAGTCACCCCAATCATTACTATCTCTTCTGGCCTATAAAATAATGGGTTGGGGTCCCATGTCCAAAAAAAAAATGCGAGAGCATAGAAACTCTGCCCATTTTCGTATTCCCCCTTTGCTCCGATATTCGACAACCACACTGTGAGTTTGAGCCAAAATTCCCTTTTTCTCCATTGCAAGCCCTTGCCATTCCCCTAGAGAGAACTGAAGAGGAGAAGGAGATGTGGAAGAAGTCGGTGCATTGTGAAGAGGATCCCAGAACCAAGTTCGAGGAGCATTGTCGGTCTCATATTGTAAGTGAATTTTGTGAGATTAATATAAAGAAGTATTTTTCCCGTCCTGCCAAACGACATCTTAAACTGATATGATTTGTTTAGATTTCTTGTTTATGATGTCTAACCCACTAATCCAAATGTAGAATGAATTCTTGTAGTTTCTTGTTTGTCTTTTGGTGAATGCAGGTCAACCTTGGGAGAAGACTTGCAGTCAGGAAACAACTAAGCACAAACAGATCGACATCGGACGTGGAGTTTAAGGTATGCCTACCGGATCCCTATACCTTGTCTTTTATGTATGATTGTGGGGTAATGTCGGGATAGTTGATAAAAAGTAGGAGACTTTAGATGGTTAGCTCTGTCTACATTTTAGAACCCTGGTGTAGTCCATAGAGGGGTTTTCCCGCTATAGAAGAATTGGCAACCATATTGGGGATGCCTCTAGGGTCTTTGGGGAAATTTCTTTTTGGGTGCTTTGAATCAGTTCATTCACTCTTTTCTAAGTTTCTGTAAGCTTATGTGTCTTTAAAGGATTCTAGTCTTCCATACCAGTACTCCCTGCCTCTGCTAGACTATTGGTTCTCATTTTCTTGAGAAGTTACAGAGGTGTACGCGGCCTGCAGTGGGCCTGCACGCTTTTCATACGTGCCCTGCCCTTGAACAACCCGCGTACATATGTTGGCTATTGAAGTGTCAATAGCATGCCTGTTGAGAATTTTTTTTTAAAGAAGATTCAGTCATCCTCTTCCCTGTTAGGAGTCACACTTCTCGGGGGTTTTCTTGATCTAGTCCTAGTCTCTGTTATAGAAGTCTGTAGCTTAGGTTTGACTTCAGCATAGCTTTATTTTCATCAAAATATTTCTTGTGTTTTCTTTGATAGGGTTTTTAGACAAGTTTGTGAGTCTGCTTTGATCAGCCTGTTTGGTATTGTCAATGACTCCCTATGATCTGTGTTTGGGCCTGAATTCATTTCTTGGTCTTGTCTTGTCGTCATTTTTCCCTTTTTTGCTTTAGAAGAAAATAAAAGAATTCATTTTCAAATTTCTTGTTTTGAAGCATAAAACAATAAAAAAAAACTTTCATTTCTTTGTTTCGTAAACTAGTTTAGGTTAGTTGTTTCATTTACCAAGGAAAAATAAAGTTTTATTAAGTTCTTTACTTGAATGCTTGGGACATTAAGTAACTTGTAGTCAAGCGAAATCTTTTTTTAAGTTTTTCTTTTCAAAGATCTGAGAAAAGTAGTTACGAAAATTTTGGTGAAAGAGTTTAAATTGACAAATCTTTTGTGAAGAAGAAGTAGTTTTGTTTCTAGTTTCATCTTATGCTCTTATCTTTCGTCTCTCAAAGAACATCATTGGTTTCATCTCCGTTCCTTTTGACTTAAGACATCCACTAAAATTAACGCTTAATTAAAAGTTATTAGACTTTGTGTTTGAAGGGTCCATCAATTTGGTCTAGGCTAGAGCCTTGCTTTAGGATTGGAGATGAAACTCTTAAAGGCTACAAAAACAAACATAAGAGTCTGTGCTAGGGAGTGCTTGAAAGTGTAGTAGCCGTGAAAGTTATCCAGGACCCCCCTTTAACAGGGGCTAAACACGAGGTCACGTGCGGAAAGGTAGTGGAGATAACCCCTCCAAAGTCGGACCAAGCGTATTGGGGAATGCATATAGAGGGCTTATATTGGGATTTCATTGATCGCATTTGCCACGAATCTTCATGGGTCTCGAATCCGTTTGAGGTCCTCAGTTGTCTTCCAGAACACTTGCTTTTGATACCCTTGATAGGTTTTGGGCTTGATACCCTGCTCATTGCGGTCCACCCGACTATCGACTGTACTCGCCTGGTGACTGTTTGCGCGCTGGAAACCTAGTTACCTTTATCTTAGTGACTTACACAGACGATTGTGGGGGTATACCGCGATACCTAGGGAAGACATCGAGACACAATTTGTAGAGTATACCCGGAGGGTGCTTCTATATTCAATTTTCACTTGCACTGGTAAGTTGCTCTAGTGTTGGTTGTTGTAACTGTTCTTCCAACTAGCTAGTGATATGCTTGTCTTATCTCATAGGAACGTTTTATAGTGTGTGTTGGTTTTTAAAAAACAATTATACAAATCCCTAGTGTGTCACTGATCTTCTCACATAGTGGAGGATCAGGAGCTACGCCGGTCACGAAGGCTTTTGGGCCTGTCGTCGGTTGATCTCGAGCCACCCCCGCCACCGCTAAGGAGAAAACTAGACCAGCAAGGGTCTTTTGAGGCAACTGGGTTACAGGAAACTGTTCCCGACTCATCTCTGAGAGGAGAACATTTGATTCTTGAGGAACCAATCATTTCTAACCTCGGAGTGGAAGCTCTTGGTCTGTATAACCCTCCAATCATTGATCTATCGGCGCCCATCATTGTACAGGTTCAACTTTATGAGCATTAGGTAGTGTCACAAGTAGAAATGGAAACAAATGATGCTACTTCTTCAGGGAATACTCATATTTCCTCTATGTCTATCACTACAGGGGGTGTTCTGCCTCCTAACCAACCATCGTCGGTCCGGGCCACTATGGTCTCGATTGCCTCTACCTCGGGAAATGGTCTGATTCTGTCTATGGTGACGATCACTGCTCCTTTCACCCAAAGTGCGACAAGCCCTCCATTCTCATACGAGATGCCTATCTTCAGTACAAGAACTGTACTTTCCTACTCCACTCTACAGACTTTAGGTCTCGGGGTGGGGAGCTCCAATGCTCCTCTGCAAGGATCTATGGGGAGAACTTCAACTCTCTATAATGCTTTCCCTTACGGAGGGGGTCATATACCTCCTTCATCCCCTTCACTCGGCGGTGCTCACCAGCATCTCGTTGGGCTGAACGTAAACTACAGTTCATTTGGAGTATGGAGAGAAGGACTTCCTTCTTATAGCATGTTGGTAAGTTTGTCATCATTCTCTTTTTTTGGTGCGTTTGGTAACAATTATTTCTCGTCAGCTGTCATCTTGACCGAGGGAAACCTTGGTTATGAACAACAAAATCATGTACAGGGTATTATTCCTACATAGGGGGCAAACTTAGGAATTCCTTCCTCACAAGGACCTTAGAATCCATGGCAGGGATCAGTTCCCTCATCAGGGATTTCGACCAAGGGCAACCCCTTCCATAGTCAATGGAACCCCGGGAAAGGCTCAACACCTATGCTCGTCAGATCAGCAGGGGGCAACCCTTCCCAAAATCCTTGGAATGCGACCCAAGCCCAGCCCTTTATGTCCTATTATGGGAGTCAGCCAATGACATATCAACAAGAGAAGAATATGTATGCTGGTCACGACCATGGTTATTACCAGAACCCTGGCCAGCAACCTAAATTTTCCTGGAAACCTGGTGCCAGCCAAACTCCAGGCTCCTTTTTCCCTGGTTATAATCAACAACCCAAATTACCGTTTCTGGAAACTCTGCACTTTCCAGACTTGACAAGGTTATTAAACAACCCCATCTGTCAGGATCCGCGTTGGCCTCTTATGTCGACCAAGTTACCTTTGGACATCACAAAGTTCAAGGCCAAGCCTAACGAAGATCTAGATGATCATGTGACTACCTTCCATTTATGGTGCTCATCTAACTCATTGAGAGATGACTCTGTCCAGTTGCATTTGTTTCAATGCACTCTCATCAGGAGTGCTGCAAAATGGTACATCAAGATCGACCGCTCAAGATACTCTTCCTTCGGTGAATTGGCAATGCCTTTCTTAAACCATTTCCAATTACCTGTGAGATACGATGCCGACACCGAATTGTTGGCCAACTTTGAGCAGAGAAAAGAGGACCATATCTCTGATCACATCCAAGAATGGAGACATTAGAAGAGTCTGATAAAAGTGCCAGTCCCACCAGCATTCCTGCTTGAGTGGTTCCTTAATTCTTTGGTACCCCAGTTGTCTAAAGACGTCGCAACGTCAGGGGTGTTTTCAGAGGAAGATGTAATAATTAGAGCCCAACAACTAGAATTGATTTACTCTTAGTCAGGTTTACTTTACAAAGTTTTTCCAGATGCACCAAGGTCGATACTTGACAAGACCAGACAGAGATCTGGACCACATGTCGATGGTATTGTTGGTTCAGCGCAAACGAATCCCACTGATCAGCTGTCAAATCAATTGTAGCAAATTTCTATACAGTAGACAACGGCCAGCCAAACCACTTGTTCGATTGTTCCCGCTACCCAAAATTCGGATGTACACAGTGTGCAATCAAAAAACCCGAAGGCCACCCAGTAGCCTGATGTAAAGAAGAAACAATGAAAGAAGGGTAAGGGGGATAAGAAACCTACCGATAATGTTGGTAGGGGAAACATTGAAAAGAAGAAGTCGAAGTATCCATGTAATCTTTGCAAGGAAGACCATCTGACTCACCAGTGCCCTCGACTTGTGGAGGCCCAGAAGTTATTGGCACAGCAGCAGCCTGTCGTGTTAACGAATCCATTTCCACATGGGTAGAATTTAGCTCAAGCCTCCTCAAGCACGGAAGGGGTCGATTAGGGACCCCCTCCATCTTCGAATAATCCTCCGTCCGTGAATCTATACATGATGAAAGATAACGTTGACATAACAACTAGGACACGCGACTACGAAATGCCAAACACCTCTGAGAAGGGTAAAGAAGCTGAAAACCCACATCTTCCTCTCCAAATTGAGAAGACGTTGGGAGAAACAATGACACACATCCCAAAAGGAGCGTTCAAGAAAGCTTCCCACAACCCAAACGCAAGGGCCACCCAGAACTACTCTGTGGTGGAGGATTTGTCACAAACCCCTTGTGCAATGTCTGCTTTAGAAGTCCTCCATAGTTTCCCTTCACAGAGAAAGGCTCTGTTAGCTACCTTAGGATCTGTTGAGACTTGTAATCCGAGAACGATCATGCTTGATACGACTAACTTAAAAACTTGTCTTCCTTACCACGTAGCATTTCAGATAGTAATGGCTTACACCACAAAAACTTTTACTCGGAACATTTTTTGCACGGTGGTCGATTAGGGTGCCTCGACATGCATGATGTCTTTAGCGTGTTGGAAGGACATTGGCCAACCCATTTTGTCTCCTTCACCTACTCTTCTTACTGCTTTCGAAGGTCGTTCGTTTCGACCACATGGAATCATCCCCTCTTTCCCCGTGCAGTTAGGAGGGAAAACCGTGTGTGTTGAAGTTGAAGTGGTCAATGTGTCTCTTGACTACAATCTCTTGTTAGGAAGGATTTGGATCTATGCTATGCAAGTAGTGGTCACGACAGTTTTCTGGGTCTTGTTATTTCCACACGAGCATCAGATCGTGTCCATTGATCACTTATCCTTATCCCGTTCTAACCCTTCATTGGGGGCATCCACGGTCTCGATGATTGATAACCCTCAGCCTGGAATCATCAATGTAGGGGTTGGTTTGTGCCCACCTATGATGGGTACTTTTGATTACCTGCCTCCAACCGGCAATGTCCACTACATATCGGTTGTCCTCGACTAGCCTAGGGCTGAAATCTTTCAAATATTTTTGTTTCGCACGACTTACTTTAACGATCTGTGGACTCTTTTTTCCCCATCAGCCACGATGGAAGGGACAGGGAACCATGGCATGGCCATGCATTTTTCCATGGAAGAAGTTGTGTACTCTATAGTTCAGCAAGCTTTCACCGACCCTGATCTGACTCCTACACAGAAGTTGGATCCGGTTCTCAAGCCTACATGGGCTCAAGTTTCTCGCGCCAATATTGATTCTCTAGACTTAATCTTGCCCCCGGATGAGGTGATTATTGAGGCAATGACTATTCCAAACAGACCCTAGGATGATCTTCATCATAGATCTTACTTCCTCCTAGAGTTAAGAAGAATTGAAGCAGGTGAATTCACTCTAATTATGACTGGAGATAAGGCTTGTCCTATCAATCCTTTGGCTACGCACATTGTTTATGCTGAAGGAATATGGAAACCATTGCTCAAATGATACCTATCGATATCTCCAAAATCCCTGGCATCGTGGAGAATATCTTCATCGGAGAGGACTTCTCCCCCGAGGAGATTCAAATCTACACAAATTTATTTAAAGAATTTTGCGACGTGTTTGCCTGGTCTTATGAGGAAATGCCAGGCATAGATCCAAGAATCGTCGAACATGAAATCATGACATATCTTGATGCTAAGCCGGTCTGGTAGAAGCTTTGTCCAGTCAATCCTAGGAAGCAACAGTTATTAAGGCTGAAGTAGAGAAACTACTCCAAGCTAGTTTCATCTACCCTGTCCAATTGACTCAATGGGTATCAAATCCCGTTACATTCAAAAAAAATAGGGTATGATTCGCGTATGTACAGACTTTCGTGATTTGAACAAGGCATGTCCAAAGGATGATTTCCCCACACCATTTATTGACCAGATAGTCAATGAATGTGAAGGTTGTGAAGCCTTTTATTTCATGGATCATTTTTCGGGATACAATCAGATACAGATCAAGCCCGAAGACCAACACAAAACCACTTTCATCTGTCCGTGGGGTATATTCGCTTATCGGAAGATGCCTTTTGGTCTGAAAAATGTTGGAGCTATGTTTCAATGGGCCATGTCTTTTGCTTTCCACGATCTCAAACACATAGTCTAGGCTTATCTCGATGATTTAGTGTCACAATCTCGCAAGAGAGCTAATCATCCCACACACCTTCGACTGATATTTGAGCAATGTCGCTACTACCAGATCCGCTTGAATCCAAAAAAATGCAGCTTTTACATAACATAGGGTCATCTGTTATGTTTCATAGTTTCAACAATAGGGATCATGGTCGATCCTCTAAAGGTTGAGGTGATAGTTCAATTGCCTCCCCCGTGCACAGTCCCTCAGCTTCAGAGTCTACAGGGAAAAGAGAACTTTTTACGTCGTTTCATCACGAACTATGCCGAGATCACAAATGGTTTTATGTGTTTACTGAAGAAGGACGTTCCTTTTTATTGGGACGAGGCCGCTTAGCACTCTTTCGAAGCATTGAAACATGCCCTTACTTCTACCCCTCTTATGCGGCCACCCAATTATAATAAAGATTTCTTATTGTACCTGACCGTTGTGGAGTCAACCATCGGTATGGTATTGGTTCAGGAGGATGATTTTCTCTCAGATTATGTGATTTATTACCTGAGCCGAGGCCTGGTTGGACTAGAACTCAATTATTCCCACATTGAAAAACTTGTATTGGAAGCAGTTCATGTTGTCCAACGGTTTCGTCATTACATCTTGTTTCGCAAGACCACCATCATTGTCATTGTGAATTTGTTTCAATGCATGTTGAAACGACATGTGATCGGTGGAAATATCAGTAGATGGATAGTTATCCTCCAGGAATTCGACTTGGATTTTGTCTCGGTGAAATCCAAAAAGTCGTTGGTCTTTGCAGAACTCATATCGAAACTTTTGGTCGAATCAAGAGATGTTATACCCGAGGAGTCACACATCAAAGGAGACATGTTTTTGATCGCATCTTCAGACCCCTAGTATGGAGATATACTAGTCTATCTCCAGACTTTGAAGTGCCCCACCTCTGTTTCTCTTGATGAGCGTCGTCGTATATGACATCAGGCCAAAAATTATCTCATACTCGAGGACACTCTATATCGTCGAGGTGTAGATTGCATCCTTTGTCGGTGTCTCGCCCATGAAGAAGCAAAAATCATGCTTAACGATTGCCACACTCGAGCATGTGGCAGTCATTTGTCTGGGTTGGAAACATCCCAAAAGATTCTATGAGTTGGTTACTTATGGCCGACATTAATCAAATATTGTGTTGAATCGGTCAAGAAATGCCACCCTGTTGATGGCAAAAATTGATTGTCTGTCAACTAGAAGAACAAGTCCGGTCCGGGGTTGTCTAAGTAACCCAAGCCATTTGATGTAACTTGTTCTGACGGGTTTAATGCCTCTACTAGCCAATATAAAGTCCTAAAATAAAGAGAAAGGGATAACTAACTAATGCTACAAAAACTATGATATCTATATAAACATACTCTAATATAGCTAGTGTAAATGTATTTAAACAGGAAAAGAAAACGTAAGAATCTCACTTATGAACAACATTTACAGGTTGCAAGATTTACTGGAAACTTGCAAAATCAATGTAATAATAATTGTTTTTGAGAAGCAAATAAATAAAGCACATTTAAAAAAAATTGTTTTCTTTTTATAAATCTAACAAATCTTGAATTAACTAAAACCGTGAGACGCAGATGTACAGATAGTCAAAAGATAATCTTAAACTTTCTAGTTTCACCAATTATAAATGACAGAAATTAGAACTACAAAGAATAACCTGATGTCAGTTCCTGAGATAAAGGCCTCTATATGATTGAAGAACATCCATCTGCAATGCCTACGAGATAAATCTGCAATAGAATTTATACTAAAACCTTTCCGAATAAATTCAGAAAGATGTATTGGCAGCCAGGATTAGAAAATGAAAAGGAAAACACATATCAATTATGTGATCTTATGATTGTCAATGATTACATTCAGATAAATCTGCGTGTAATACATTCACTTCATTATCCAACTTAAACATCAAATAGAAATCTTGATATTCAAATTAAAAAAAAAATTATCACAATGTGAATATCTGGAACAACAAATTATGAACGATTTTTATAACATGAATATCCTGAAACATAACATATCAAGAGTCTAAATCTACATGACATATTAATATATCAAAGATTAAATAAAACAAAACGTTAATGAAACAACATTTGCAGTGGACTAAAGCCAAAAGTTGTACGTTGTTCCATAAGTCTTGAAAATCATTCATTCATAATTGGTTCTAGGCCAAGATGGCTTTCATTTACAAAATAGAGAGTATTTAAAGAGTTTTTTGAAATCTAAACTCCCTATCTTCTAAGATAGAATCAGATCTCATAAGATCAAAACATTACAAATATAGAGGGCCTAGAGCCACTCATGATCAAACTATATCTTCAAAATTTATGAAAGTTTTTAACTATTTACAAAATAAACCAAAGGAGAAACTAATCAACTAGATCGAACATGTTCCATCCCATAAGATCAGCATCAGATATACCATATCCTAAAAAACGAAATGGGAACAAGTTAGATATTTTATTAACAAATAATTACTAAATTTTATATGAAAATGACTTGGCTACAAAATCTCGCGATTCTGTAGCCAGTCTTATATTAGTAAAAGAAATCCAAGTTGAACCGATTTGATTTTAAAAAATAACATGACTGTAATAAAAAGAAAAAAACCATTTTACCATTTAAACCAATGACTAATATGGATATAGATAACTCAGAATTGATTATGGCCTTTACATTGTCTGCATTCTTTGTTATGTTGTTGCATGTCTTCTTAAGATGCTTGTATTGTCTATGTTCATTTTCCTTGAGGTCATGGTTTTCTTTTGTCAACGATTCATTGTGAGCTGTGAGTGCTTTGATTCTTGCTTGGAGAATGGGGATATCAGCATAGTACTTCCCAATCCAATGCAAGCAGACCTCGCAATGCACAGTAGGGTCGATCTGTCGAGGGAGCATATAATTGGGTGCAAGAACATCAACACTACCTGTTGTCGTCCCTTGACTGAACTTAATACTAGTAAACCCCTTGTTATCCTCGAGACACGGTGGGAGATTGTTAACATAGTCATATGGTTGATTAGGGTTTGACTTATGACAATCTGGATCTTCTTCTGCGAGAAAATCCTCAATTTCAGGATCTAAATCCTCATTGATCTCGATTGTATTGATCAAGCTCAAATGAGGCTTAAATCGATTACGCATACTTCTCGAAATGAGCCGACCAACCCTTTTATTTTGGAACCCTAACACAGCTTGCTTCTGTTTTGATTGTTTGCGAGGGTCTTTACTGTCGGATTTTACAATGGCTTTAAGGCCGACAACTAATTCATGCTCAGTGGTTTCATTTGACTTGGATCCAACATTTTGTTTCCCAGGTAAAAACTGATCGGATACTTCCTCGTGACGAGGGTTTTTCTTCAAAGGATCTGGATTGTCACTTGAGAAATCAAAATGTTTCTCCAACAGAGGCTTATCCAACATAGGGGTTTCTATAGGAAAGTCTGTAACAAAACCATTTCGAGCTACAAACCCGTCCCAATCATCACCCAAGGTTTTCAAATGGATGAACCAACAACATTTTAATTAAACCATGGTGAAAGAGGCTAGAGTCGAGGCTCTGCTTCTTGTATCTTTTCGACATTTTGTACAGACTTCTTAGCAAATAAAATGGCACATTCAAATGGAAGCCTATAAAGTGCATAAGCAATCGCACATGGTAAAGAAAAACCAGGCCATAACGGCCCTCACAAGTAATAATTTTTTTAAGAACTGATAACAAACTATGCCACCTAACCTTAAGCAAGGAAACAAGAATACCTTTCTCACAGCAATCAATCTTTCTAGAGGTCATGAAAAGACTCCAGGGCACTTTGTCAATCTTCGAGTTCTTAAACCAATTCTGACTGGAGAGAGGAAGCCTCGTTGCTTCACTCAAAAACTCTTTTGTTACCTCCAACTGAATATCACCAACCTTCGCTCTGTATCCATCAAACGTTTGGGCGAATTCTTTGGCCACGCGAATGTTATACCCTTTGAACTTCTTAATGAAAATATCCCAACCCTGGCCTTTCAAATCCTCGACCGCATCATCATGAGACAACAACGCTTGAGATCCATTCGGCTCTATTTGAACAACAGGAGCCATTGAGAGTGTGACCAGACTATAACAACGGCGACCCAAGCTAGCTATGGGGTTAGATGTTAGAAGTAACAGGGACAAGTTTGAGCGGATACCATGGAAACAAAACAACCAGAACACCTGAGTGGTCACAGCATACACATGAAGGTCTCGGTTATGGAGTTTGAACACTCTTGGTAATGAAAGCTCCAAGTACATAGCATTACACAAACCCTTAAATCGTAATGAGAAGCCTGTCAATTCATTCTACCAACCAAAATGAAGTACAGGATACGATTTTGATGCGTTTAATTCCCACATCATGTAATGGATATAGTCGATTTGCAAAGGGTTGGAATGGATATGTTTTTACAATCCAAATGTGAATCGATATTTGGCATTATAGTTGATTTACAAAGGATTCAAAATAAATAAGCTTACAGTCCAAATGCAAATCAACATGGGTAATATATCGATATGCGATAAACTCAAAAGGAAAATCATTCAAGTAAGAAATATGAAGTAGATGTAAGCACAATGAACCTTTAAAAATTGGGCTTTGAATAGGGATATAATACGAAATTAAGTTTTCATGCTTGATTCATGCTTTCAGTCATAAATCAAGCATGAAAACGCAAGATAAAAATAAAACAAGAATAATCAAATATATTTTATAATCCAATAACCACCCCCAAATAGTAATATTTACAAGATGAGGTAAAGGCAACTACAAGAAGTGTCGTTTGTCGTTCAAACTAGCAAAAACATGTAGGGTTGCCAACAATGGCGACTTACTAGGAGAAGCAGTTATCTCTGCATCACCAATGAGTCTGTGTTAGGACTGATTAGAATGATTAAATATTAAAGAACAATTTAAAGGAAATCAAGCATCCCAATCAAATCCCAAAAACATCGCACAGTCCAGCTTTAGATGTCTCTCTATTCAAATGAAATCTGGTGACAAATTTTAATTATGAGAGCAACGATATTCAAGCCAATGACTCTGATATTGTTGACAGGGTCGTTGCTACCAGAAGACGTCTATAGCCTCGGTAGGGATGTCAATTAACCCACTCTGACGCCTCTATCATGTCCAAGAATTGTCAATTCAAAATGAAGGGCACTTACGATGAATATCAAAATTTATACCCGATTATTTTCTTGAACCCGACATTGTTTCGCTCCCAGCAGGCCTGTTCAGTACCCCGACAAAGTTGTCTTGGCATCATGCATGCATTTACCCGCTGCCAGAAAACCTGTTCAGTATCTCGACAGGTTTACAGACACTTCCTACAACTCTCTAGAGACAGTTTGATAAATTTAATGATCTTCAGAAGAGAGGGGTGATGCTGAAAATTTCAGTTTTTAGAACACTTGATATTTTCCAGCCTTAGTTTTCCGTTTGATAACCTTCATAATTATGATCTAAAATTAGTTTTCTGATAAGAATAAATTTTCGAGGACAGGAAGGCATACTTGAGTTGTTTTCTTTAAAAACAGGTACAACATAGAGAGCTTTAATGATGATTGTGTTTGCTCATGATTATAAAGTGAAACGAGGAAGCCTACTTCGAACATAAAGTTTCTTTAGCTAATCTGCATTTCAACAATTAACAAGATTGATGCTCTGAAAAGACCTTGATTGTTTCTTCATAATGAGGCATTATGATTTCCCTTCACGAACTAAAAGGTGACACAGACATAATTTTATTCAGGAAGCAGTGAAAACAAGCAAAATCAAAAGAACCAAAATCAAAAAGAAAAAGAAAATTAAAAAAAAAATATATATATATATATACAGAGGTGAATCTGGAATCATCAGGAAAAATACCTTTTTAGAGCTTGGCCATTCACCGGGAAGGTGTCTGGTTGTCCCTCCAAATTGTGTAGACGGAAAGAGCTAGGACCTAGTTTTTCAGCAATTATGAAAGGTCCCAACCACAAGTTCTAGAACTTGGTGTGTTCCCCTTTACCCTAGTGAGGTTTATCCCATTTGAGAACCAAATCTCCTACCTCAAAGTTCCTATCTGAAGAAGAATTTGAATCGAACCAGCTTTTCATAAACTGTTGATGTTGATCCAGCTTCTTCTTTGCTTGTGCTCTTACTTCCTCTAGTTTTAATAAGGCATTGATTCAACTTTCTAGAGGCGGGCAGACCTCTTCTTGGACTTTCTACGATAGTTGTTGAGATGGGAGAAGAACATAAGGAGGTAGGATTTCTTCTCTACCGTAAACGAGAAATAAAGGAGATTTACCAACAGAATACATGGGTGTTACTCTGTCAGCCCATAGTGCATTAAACAAAGCATTGTGCCAGTTCTTGTGGTTTTCAGAGATTGTCCTCTTAATGATCTTGATCAAATTTTTGTTTGTTGATTCTGCTAGGCCATTTCCTTGGGGGTAGCAACTGGCAAAATATTTCAATTTAATCCCTTTTTCTAAGGCGAATACATTCATATCGAGGGATGAGAAATAAGATGTGTTATCAAAGACTAAACATTCCGGGATACCGAATCTAGTAATGATATTCGAGTTAAGGAAAAATACTACCTGATTAGTGTTTACCATTTTCAAAGGTGCAGCTTCGGACCATCTGGTAAAGTAATTCATTGTTGTAATGATATATTTATGTTGTTGCGAAGAAGCGGGGTTAATTGACCCTATGATGTCGAGACCCCACTGCTGAAAAGGTGAATCCACGATAACATGCTACAAAGGGAATGTTGCCTTTTTCACTCGTCCAGGAGCCTTTTGGCAGATTATGAATTTACAACATAATGCACATGTATCTTTAAATAACGTGGTCCAATAGTACCCATCTCTTAACACTTTGTGAGCAGTGGTGTCTCCACCGAAGTGTCCACTAGCTTCACCTGCATGTAATTCAGATAGCACTTTTTTTTATTCTTTTTTTTTCTAAACAACGCATAAGAACACCGTCGAAATTGTTTCGAAACAATACATCATTTATGAGCTAGAAAGATGGCGATTTTAACCTGAGTGATATTCTATTTTTAGGATCAAGATAGCGAGGAGCATACCCATGTGTCAAATAAAATTTTATATCATCATACCAAGAGTTAGCAACAACTTGTGTACAACAAATCTGAATTTCATTGGGTTGATTTACAGTTGAGATATTAATTTGACTTTCCTATTCTTCAACTGAATCAGCCACTAGTTTACATAGGCCTTGACCTCTAACAATTTGTGCAGGAGTTATTTCAAGGTTGTATTCTTGTAACGATGTCATCCAATTTGCACGTCTTTCTCCCAGTTCCTCTTGTACTAATAAGTTTCTTACGACAGGGTAAGGAACGATGACTTTAGTTCTGGATTTCAGCAGATATGACCGAAAGTGTTTCATTGCTTTGAAAACAGCATACGCTTGTTGATCTACAACTGGGTAATTCAGTTCAGCCCCTTTAAAAGTTGAGCTCATGAAGGCAATAGGGATTTCATTTCTTTTAACATTTTTTTGTGTTAACACAATAGCGTAAGATCGATCGGAGGCAAAAGTGTAAAGAGTGAAATCTCGCGAGAAATCAGGACTCATCAAGGAAGGGGCTTCCATTATGGATTTTTTTATGGAATCAAAGGCTTGACTAAACATCATTTTTAATTAAATTTTGTAACGGTATTACCATTTCTGAAAAACTTGGGACAAATCTTCTGACAAAATTAATC
>ML790035.1:9228-36103 GCA_009831015.1 Picea engelmannii | reverse complement strand
TGTTCCATCGCAAATAATGACTTCTTAGGGTTGAGAGATATGCCATACTTGCGACATCGTTCTAGAATAGTCCTAAGGCGAGACAAGTGATCTTTCTTGTTTTTGGAGAAAACGGTAACGTCATCAAGATAGACCACTAGTGATTGGTTTATGAGGCCATGAAAATAAATGTCCTTTCCTTTCTGGAAAGTGGCCCCGACATTTATGAGTCCAAAAGGCATCTTCTTGTAGGCATAAGTGCCCCAGGGGGTACAAAAAGTGGTTTTTAACTGGTCTGGTGGAGACATGAGGACCTGGTTATATCCCGAAAAACCATCTAACAACGATAGTCTTTCGGAACCAGATACCTGTTGAAGAATTTGTTCCATTGGAAGAACAAGATAATTGTCTTTATCAGACGCTCGATTCAAGTTACGAAAATCGACACAAAGTCAAATTTCACCGCTTTTCTTCCTTACAAGAACTAGATTAGACACCCTTTGTGTGTGTCCCACTGGGAAAATTATCTTTGCATTTTAGTTCTTTCTTGACAGTCGGTTCCAATTTGGGGTGCATCTTTCTTAATTTCTGTTGAAAAGACTGAGTTTGTGGTTTCATGGGGATGACATGTTGTATTATGTTAGGATCGAATGTTTTTCAGTTCATCGTATATCCAGGAAAAAACATCCTTGAATTATTTAAACAGTTTTATAAAGGCAGATTGTTCTAGATCGGAGCATCTCGTTCCCAAATTGATGTTTTGCGGATTATCTTTAATCCCTAGATTTATCGTTTCATAAGTCAAGGAAGAAATGTTCATTTTACAATTAACTGACCCTCTAAATTTATCATGTAAATCATAAAACTTTTATAGTCTTACAACGGATCTAGGAATAGAGTTTACCATATCAGATGTCGATTTAGGAGATCTAGGATCTGATATTACCGTGAAGTTGCAGAGGTTTTCATTGTGAGTGCCTTCATCGATAATTGCACCTTGGAAAGTGTCCTCCATATACAAGAATTTGATGATCTGTTGATCATCATCGAACACTCTCCAATTGGTGATGTTATTCGAGATCGATGGCCTGAAAAATAATTCAATCGAAAATGCATTCGAAGAAAGACCTTTTGAGGGAAAAAGTCTAGAAGCGACATTATCCAATAAGTCGTCCTCAGAATTACTTAGTCTAGGAATGGAATTGATGTTAAATGCTAAAAAAAATTGTATCAAACTCCATACCTCAGTTTGGTAACTTCTCAGATGAGGTGACAAGCAATGTATGGAGTTTCTTACCTATCTGACCACGATTTTCGAATCACCGAACACCATTAAATTTATTATGTCCATATCCAAATCTTTCTTAAGCCCTTGTAGAAGTGCTTCATATTCGGCAGTATTATTAGTGCACTCGAACTCTAATCGACAGGCAATGAAAGTCTTATTACCTACGGGGTCGATGAGTACACATCCTGCACCGGCTCCTTCTTTGGATTTCGATCCTTCAAAGTACAGTGACCATATCTGAGCTTCGTCGACAGTGTTCGGCACATTTGGCAGAGCTGGTGACTGAGTATAGTTCATGAGTTCTGATTGTTTCCCGGGATCCGTGAAGGGGGAGATTTTAGTCATGAAGTTACCGAAGAAAGTGTTCATTCCCTGCATTTTGAATGAATTAGTGGATGCAGTAAAAGGTTCATTCGGATCATTCAGATCTGTCACGGTATGGTTGAGATAGCGTTCACGGTTTATCCTGATTTTATTTGGTTGTCCGTTTTTCGGCAACCACAAATGAGACCAATCTGTGGCAAAGTAACCATGCAGTTGCTCGGACCAGTCCCTGCTTAAAAATAAACCATAGACTTCTGGGATTTCAACAACAATGATGTCAATAATTTGGTGAACCTTAGGATTAGAAGATAACCTAACCAGAACATTCTTAAGTTCATTGATTACATTAACATTCGTTCGATTGAGATGAAAGATTTTGAGACTAGAAGGTTGAAATTCTATGTTAATTTTTTGGCAAACAGGTAAAGGCATCACATCTAATGAGGCACTGGAGTCCACCATGCAATTATGTACATTTCTATTGAAAATTTCAAAAGTTAATAAGAAAGGCGAGACATTTTTACGAGTGTTAACAATAAAATTCTGTTGATTTTTCATCGTTATCCTTGAAACAATTTTATCTACATTTGATACAGTTTTTTCAGATAGATCCCTTTTATCTGGAAGTTTGGATATCGTTTTAGTGGGGATATTTTTGGTTGTTTTAGAACTTATTTCTGCAGTCTTCTTGCTGCTAGGATCGTTGTTCTTACTGTTTTCTGCGATATTTTGAAGCATTTTCTGCAGAATAAGAGGAAATTTCAAAAGCTCATAAATAGAAATATTAGCCCTCAATTTTTCCAGATCTTTAATTAACTCATATTCCAAGACTGGGGCTGCTAAATTATGTTTTATTTCAGCTTGTTTCGACTGTTTTGGAGGCACATTATTATTCATTTCAGAAGACGGTTTTCTTTGTGTTTTGCTTCTCGTGTTGTAAGGGTGGACAGTTTCAAAGTTTGCTTGAAATATACTTTCAGAAAAGTGTATGAAGATATTGGGAGATGAATCCTCTTCCTCAACTACTTCTTCTTCAACTGTGTCTTCTGAAATTTCAGGAGGTACAGAACTATCATGTGCTTCAAGAATGGTTTGTAAAGCGTACTGCAAGCTTTCGAAATTGAGACCTTCGATGGTCTGGTTTGGTTGATTGGGAGGAAAAGGTTTTCTGAAAGGGGGTTTAAAACTCCCTTTGCTTGAGGATGCCTCCTTGGTTGATCTCTTCAAGTCAATGACTTTATTTGATAGTTATTGAAAATCTTTATGCAAGCTTTCCAGGTCTAAATTTTTCGGTTGACCTTTGACTTGGGGAGGTCTCGTAAGGATTTCTATTTTCTTCTTAGAAGATGAAGTTGTTTCAGTTTCACTATTTAAATTGTCTTTCAAGCTTAATATATCCTTTTCAATTTGGCTGGCTTCCTCGAAGGCTTCCAACAATCTATATTTTTTAGACCTTTTAACCCAAATTGTTTTATTATTATGTAGAGCTTTGGTGTAATATGCAACAATCAGACTCTCAGCAGGCATTGAATCTACAGGAATTCGATTCTTTGACATAAGGAATCTTTGGTTAAAATATTTTACTTTCTCCTTAGGGTTCATTTTTAGGCTGGAGAGTTCCATAACCAAGACCTCAGGGGACTTATCGTCTCAAAATTTCTCTAAGAAACAAGTTTCGAATTTGTCCCAAGAGACAATGGTCTGGGGATGTTGGGCGAAATACCATCAGGAGGCATTGCCCTCAAAAGTATAATGAAAGAGTCTGCATACTACGTCTTCATGCTCTACACTTTGGAGTCTTATGGCCAACACAAAATTCTTTATGTGATCTTCAGAAGATTTCTTAGAATCCGGATCAAATTTAGGCAACCATTTTTCCGGGTGTTTTGGCAATGGGTGTTGAGGTCCAGGTACAACCATGGCATCTTGATCGAGCCAAGGTCTGGCGGGATTTTTTTGGTTTTCCATGGGTGTATGTGGTGTCGAAGGCTAAGATGGTTCAAACAAGGAACTTCCTTCATCAGATGACTCTCCTCCCGAAGAGGATGGAGATGAACCAGGTGGGGAAGGTGGGATACCAAATCCTCCAACTCCAAGAGTAGGGGTTTCAATAGAATCGGTAGTATTATCTACTAAAGGATTTAAAAGCAGACTAGTGCCTTCAAGTTATTCTCGGATGTCCGAGAAATCTAAAGGTTGATTGAGAGGCCTACCAGGTTGCCCAATACGGGCCAAATCACTTTGTGTCCTTATAAGTGACTGACGAACAATTTCTTGTACATCGGGCCCTTGAGGATCTGGTGTTATTGGTTCAACGAGAAACTCAAGATTATCGTTTGAGGTAGTTGTTGTTTCAGAAGTAACGTTGTTGTCTGAGCAACTACGTGTTATTACAGGGGAGCGAGTATGTGGGGGAGGAGTCTTACAACTTCCACGTGCCATCAATTGCAATCAGGCCCTCCTTCTAGCACCATTTGTTGACAAGAAAAATTGATTGTCCGTAAACTGGAAGAATAAGTCTGGTCCGGGGTTGTCTAAGAAACCCAAGTCGTTTGATGTAACCTGTTCTAGTGGGTTTAATGGCTCTGTTAGCCAATCTAAAGTCCTAAAATAAAGAGAAAGGGATAACTAACTAATGCTACAAAAACTATGATATGTATATATACATACTCTAATATAACTATTGCAAATGTGTTTAAACAGGAAAAGAAAACATAAGAATCTCACTTATGAACAACATTTACAGGTTGCAAGATTTACTGGAAACTTGCAAAATCAATGTAATAATAATTGCTTTTGAGAAGAAGATAAAGAAAGCACATTTAAATATTTTATGTTTTCTTTTTATAAATCTAACAAATCTTGAATTAACTAAAACCGTGAAACGCAGATGTACAGATAGTCAAAAGCTAATCTTAAACTTTCTGGTTTCACTAATTATAAATGACAGAAATTAGAAATACAAAGAAGCTAACCTAATGTCAGTTCTTGAGATGTGTCCAAGCCTCTGTATGAATGAAGAACACCCATCTACAATGCCTACGAGATAAATCTGCAATAGACTTTATACTAAAACCTTTCCAAATAAATTCAGAAAGATGTATTGGCAGCCGGGATTAGAAAATGAAAAGGGAACACATATTAATTATGTGATCTTATGATTGCTAATGATTACATTAAGAGAAATCTGTGTGTAATACATTCATTTCATTATCCAACTTAAACATTAAATAGAAATCCTGATATTCAAATTAAAAAAAAAATGATCAGAGTGTGAATATCTGGAACAACAAATTATGAAAGATTTTTATAACATGAATATCCTGAAACATAACATATCAAGAGTCTAAAGCTACATGACATATTAATATAACAAATATTAAATAAAACAAAACGTTAATGAAACAACATATGCAGTGGACTAAAGCTGAAAGTTGTACGTTGTTCCATAAGTCTTGAAAATCATTCATTCATAATTGGTTCCAGGCCAAGATGCCTTTCATTTACAAAATAGAAAGTATTTAAAGAGTTTTTTGAAATCTAAACTCCCTATCTTCTAATATAGGATCAGATCTCATAAGATCAAAACATTACAAATATAAAGGGCCTAGAGCCAATCATGATCAAACTATATCTTCAAAATTTATGAAAGTTTTTAACTATTTACAAAACAAACCAAAGGAGAAACTAATCAACTAGATCTAACATGTTCCATCCCATAAGATCAGCATCAGATATACCATATCTTGAAAAACGAAATGGGAACAAGTTAGATATTTTATTAACAAATAATTACTAAATTTTATATGAAAATGACTTGGCTACAGAATCTCATGATTCTGTAGCCAGTCTTATATTGGTAAAAGAAATCCAAGTTAAACCGATTTGATTTAAAAAAATAACATGACTGTAATAAAAGGGAAAAAACCATTTTACCATTTAAACCAATGACTAATATGGATCAATATAACTCAGAATTGATTACGGCCTTTACACTGTCTGCATTCTTTATTATGATGTTGCATGTCTTCTTAAGATGCTTGGCTTGTCTCTATTCGTTTTCCTTGAGGTCACGGTTTTCTTTTGTCAATGATTCATTGTGAGTTGTGAGTGCTTTGATTCTTGTTTGGATAATGGGGATATCAGTATAGTACTACCCAATCCAATGCAAGCAGACCTCGTAATGCACAGCAGGTTCGATCTATCGAGGGAGCATATAATTGGGTGCAAGAACATCAACACTACCTGTTGTCGTCCCTTGACTGAGATTAATACCAATAAACTCCTTGCTATCCTCGAGACACGGTGGGAGATTGTTAACATAGTCGTATGGATGATTAGGGTCCGACTTATGACAATCTAGATCTTCTTCTGCTAGAAAATCCTCAATTTCGAGCTCTGAATCCTCATTGATCTCGATCATATTGATCGAGCTCAAATTAGGCTTAAATCGATTACGCAGACTTCTCGAAATGAGTTGACCAGCCCTTTTATTTTGGAACCCTAACATTGCTTGCTTCTATTTTGATTGTTTGTGAGGCTCTTTACTGTCGGGTTTTACAGTGGCTTTAAGGCCAACAACTAATTCATGCTCAGTGGTTTCATTTCACTCAAATCCAACATTCTGTTGCCCAGGTAAAAACTGATCGGGTACTACCTAGTGACAAGGGTTTTTCTTCAAAGGATCTGGCTTGTCACTTGAGAAATCAAAATTTTTCTCCAACAGAAGCTTATCCAACATAGGGGTTTCTATAGGAAAGTCTGTAACAAAACCATTTCGAGCTAAGAGCCTGTCCCAATCATCAACCAGGGTATTCAAATGATGAACCAACAATGTTTTAATTAAACCATGGTGAAAGAGGCTAGAGTTGAGGCTATGCTTCTTGTATCTTTTCGACATTTTGTACAGACTTCTTAGCAAATAAAAAGGCACATTCAAATGGAATCCTATAAAGTGCATAAGAAATCGCACATGGTAAAGAAAAACCAGGCCATAACAACCCTCACAAGTAATAAATTGTTTAAGAAATGATAACAGACCATTCCACATAACCTTAAGCAAGGAAATAGGAATACCTTTCTCACAATAATCAATCTTTCTGGAGGTCATGAAAGGACTCAAGGGAACTTTGTCAATCTTCGAGTTCTTAAACGACTTCTGACCGAAGAGAGGAAGTCTCATTGCTTCACTCAAAAACTCTTCAGTTACCTCTAACTGAATATCACCAACCTTCGCTCTATATCCATCAAACGTTTGGGCGAATTCTTTAGCCATGGGAAGGTTATACCCTTTGAACTTCTTAATGAAAATATCCCAACCATGGCCTTTCAAATTCTTGATTGCATCATCATCAGACAACAACGCTTGAGAGCCATTCAGCTCTATTCAAACAACAGGAGTCATTGAGAGTATGACCATACTGTGACGGGGGCGACCCAAGCTAGCTATGGGTTTAGATGTCAAAAGTAACAGGGACAAGTTTGAGTGGATACCATGGAAACAAAACAAGTAGAACACATGTGTGATCACAGCATACACATGAAGGTCTCGGTTATGGAGTTTGAACACTCCTAGTAATGAAAGCTCTGAGTACATAGCATTACACAAACCCTTAACTCGTAATGAGAATCCTATCAATTCATTCTGCCAGCCAAAATGAAGTACAGGATACGATTCTGGTGCGTTTAATTCCCACGTCATGTAATGGATATAGTCGATCTGCAAAGGGTTGGAATGGATATGTTTTTACAATCCAAATGCGAATCGATATTTGGGATTATAGTTGATTTACAAAGGATTCAAAATAAATAAGATTACAATCCAAATGCAAATCAACATGGGTAATATATTGATATTCGATAAACTCAAAAGGAAAAGAATTCAAGTAAGAAATATGAAGTAGATGTAAGCATAATGAACCTTTAAAAACAAGGCTTTGAATAGGGATATAATACGAAATCAAGTTTCCATGCTTGATTCATGCTTTCAGTCATGAATCAAGCATGAAAACGCAAGATAAAAATAAAACAAGAATAATCAAACATCTTTTATAATCCAATAATCACCCCCAAATAGTAATATTTACAAGATGAGGTGAAGGCAGCTACAGGAAGTATCGTTTGTCGTTCAAACTAGAAAAAACATGTAGGGCTGCCAACACACCCGTGTCAGATCTTCTCTTGGAAGATGAGGGCGCACCCCGCTCCGATGTTTCCCGTCATCACAGTTGGTCCCTTCACCAAGTGGGGGATTGATTACACTACATACATCCCTCCTTCTTCAAGGGGACAACGTTATATCATCATAGCAGTAGACTACTTCACGAAGTGGGTCGAAGCTATGCCAATGTTTAAAGATGATGGTGAGACAACAGCTCTCTTTTTGTTTAACAAGATAATAGCAAGGTTCAGCGTCCCGAGAGAGATTGTCACTGACCATGGCAATCACTTTCAGAACAAAATGATGTTTGAGTTAACTTCAAATCTTGGGTTGAGGAAAGAACATTCATCACCCTCCTACCCACAAGAGAATGGTAAGGTAGAAGTTGTGAATAAATCCCTTAAGACTATTTTACAGCGAACGATCAATTCGTCCAAGTCAAATTGGCATTTGATGTTGTACTCGGCATTATGGGCCATCGAACGTCTGTTAAGACTACAAAAGGTTTCTCACCTTTTCAACTCGTTTATGGGTTGGAAGCAGTCTTTCCTATAGAGTGTCAGATCCCCTCTCTAAAGTTGGAAGTACAGCTATTTCCAGACACTTCATCGCTTGAAGAGCGTTTATTATATCTTGAGCAGCTCGATGAGCAGTGTCGGAACGCAGCCTTGGCTAACGAGGCTCACAAACAAAAATTCAAGTGTCAATATGATCGGTCTGTCCGTCCTCATATTTTCTCTGAAGGAGACCTTGTCCTAGTCTATGACCAAGATAAGGACCCCCTGGGGGCACGCAAGTTCAAACCCATGTGGTTCGGACCTTTCATCGTGAAGGAGGTTCTAAATAAGGGTGCTTATCGTCTGGTATAATTTGAGGGAAATGCTTTGGTGGAGCCTAGAAATGGGCTCTACCTCAAGAAGTATTACTCGTAGGTGGGTCGCCTTGGGTGACTTCTTGTAATATATGTATAGTCTTATACATTTTCTTTTTAGTTTTTGTCTTTTTGGTTTTATGGATGTGTCATTTTTTATGTCATCTTTTTCTCTGTGGCAGATCTCAAGTGAATTAGAGGTGTTTGTTGGGCTTGCGGATGGCACTAGCTGACACACTCGGAGGCTTGCTTCAGCAGTTTGGGTGATTTTCACACCTCAGGGCCAGTGGCTATCTTCAGGAAGTATCTGTTTAGGTGACGCCACAAACAATGTTGTCAAATAACAAGATCGTCTTTGAGTTGCTTCATGACGCTTTGTCGCATGGTATCTCTCACCTCCGAGTCTACTTAGACACTCAGCTGGTTGTGTCTTAGTTAAATGGGGTTTACCACATTTACGATCCTACACTACACCGACGGTTCCTTAGGGTATGTCTCTTAGAACGAAGCTTTGATTACATTACATATATCCATGTTCCTAGGAGATTGAATCAAATTACAGATACTCTAGCTAATCATGTATTAGATTGGCATATTGCACACATGTAAGAAAAAGAACACACATGCACATGTAAATACATTTGTAAAATAGATGTAATCCATAAGATGTAAAAAGATGTAAAATATCCATATATATATCAAAAAATATGAGAGTATATGGGTGGGCGCAAGCGCCTCAAAAATATGTCCAGTAAGAGTCACGAGGCTTATGCCCTCAAAAATATAAGAAAATTGCTCTTGACACGTAAGTAGTTGGCCCTACCATAGTGAAAAACAACGTTTTCCAAATGCCGGAAGAGATGGACCCAGGTCCATGGCACCCTAACTACATGAGGTTGCATCGACGGTGGAAGATCCTTGATCTCCTCCATAGGGACTGCACGAGTGAATGTGGTAAGGTTCTGCTCTACCCGTCTCAATACTCTCTCAGCCTCTCCGGCTGGAGGCCCCCCTACTGCTGCTATTGGTCCAGCGGCTCCAGATGGTCCTGCCTCTGGTCGAGGACGCCGCCTAGTCCTCGAGAAGTTTGTTGGATGCACTGGTACATAACAGATACGTAAGTGTCAGATACTCTGGTATACAAAAAAAATGATATATATAAAAAGATATAAAAATTAAATAACTTTGAAAAGAAAACTTACCCATCTCTCCTCGCTCCGCTCCGAGAGTTACAGGCATGTCAGGATCCCTAGAAAAACTGATCCCGGCATAGGGGTAGTCCTCTATTGTCGGAATCTATCATGACCACCAGTCAAAAAACTTGTCATCAAAGGCCTTGATGGTCCTCCCTCCCCCCTGTCGCAGCAACAACGTCGCCCATCTGCATAGCACTGGGAGAGAGGCCTCGTGCCCTCGTATAGTTTCTTGAGGACTGAGACTGGGTACCCTCTCAAAGAAAAAGGAGCACAAAACGGTCCCAAACCCGAAGTTTTGGTGCTCCCATATCCGACACTCTGTTAGTTGTCTCTTCATGCAATCCAGCATGGTGGTACTCCAGTCGAAAATTCGTGCATTTAAGCACTGTACTGCACAATGCATGTGCACCCAGGAAGCCTGATGCAAATCCGTGGATCCAGTGATCCTTCCAATGAGTTGAACTATCACTTTTAGTGATAGGTTGTTGATCTTATAAATAGGCACCTGAGAACCTACTTTCTCAGTACTAGCCTCGCAATGGAGTCCAATCAACTCCTCGATGTTGTGAGGCCCAGGGGGGAAATTACGCAAGTTGACTGGGTCCCCTCTCCTCGAGAGACCAGTCAGGAAGTAAATATATTCAGTTGTTGGAGTCAATGACTGCCCCTCGAGCATGAATTCCCTTGCGTCAGGATGCTAGTAATCTACCAATGCATTTAGCAACCTGGATTGTGCCCTCATAAACGAACACTAGAAGAACTTTAACAACCTGCATTGTGATAAAACAATGATAGCAGCAGAGTCTTCGGAGACCAAAAAATCAATATCCTCATGCTCCCTATCTCTCCAATGCACATACATCCTGCAAAATGACAAGTGGATGGAGAGTTAACTCTTGTTTTTTTTTATTTTTTCATTTGTTTGAGGGTGTACGCGGGTTGTCTTGAGGACAGTTGTGTGTGCACGCAGGAAAATTATCTTTTGCCCGCGTGTACACGCGGGTTGTGCTTCGACAACCCGCATACACGTAGGACTGACCTATTTAAAGGTCAGTGCCCCCCAAAAACACAAAAATAAATGCAAAAAAGGAAGAAGGAAATGCAAGAGAGGTTAGTGTGTACCTACTTGGTCCAAACGAAAGTTCGTTTCATCCACTGAAGCTCCTGGAATCAACTATTTCGGTAAACGGGTGTTTTTTGACGTTTGGTCAATTCTCAATTTACAATGGTGATAATGAGCTACCAGCTTTCTATTTATAGACTTTTTGGCCCCTTTTTGTCATTTTTTGGACCCCTTTTGTCATTTTTTCTATCTTGAAAATTGTTTACTATGGTTCTTGAGTTTCTCAGGGGATGTTACAATAAGTGTTACTTTGGGTATTTAGGAAATTTTCGAGAGTTGGGTCAGTTTTAAAGGTCTTTTGGTAAAAAAAAAAAATTCCGACTTTGTGCATATAAGATAGGATTCCACCTCCACTTGTTGCACCTCATTGTCTTTTTTCACTTTGCCATAAGATCGATCCCACCGAATTGAAACACGAAACCATCACTCCTGCTCTAGAAGTGTTGTAATTTAGTGGTAGAGCCTACCTTCACATGGATGCCCTAGGTAGATCCTGGTTGCATTTTGGTGTCCATGCCGTCACTAATGACTATAGGCTCGGGAATCCTTAGTAGTTTTTCCTGATTACGAGTTTGAGCCTCATTTGCATGATTCATCATCACTCTTGACCTCACCCTCGAGACTCCCAAAACACAACGGGTCTTCTTTTAATCCCTTTTCAGACCCTCTAAACATTAAAAGATTGTCGAACAATCTTGTTGCCCTTCACGCTCGCTAAACTGAAATTTGAAGGCACATCTGTCCGGTGGTAGTTTACCTCTTTTTCGGTCCGGATGGTCAAAAGTACGAACAAAGGTATACTCTAGGAGCCTCAATTCTCTAGAATAGTATTCTTAGGTATAAGTTTAACCCTTTTTCAGGCCTGAGGGACTAAAATTACGAAAAAGGAACCCCCATGGAGTCCATAGTTAAGCTCTTTTCAGACTCCCTAAAATTGAAAAGATTGTTGAGTGACCTTGTCTCTTCACACTCGTTAAATTGGTCAAGAAGAACACCCCTTACGGAGTCCATAGTTAAGCTCTTTTCAGACTCCTTAAATATGAAAAGATTGTCGAGTGATATTGTCTTTGTCAAACTCATTAAAATGATTTTGAATAGACGTATGTTCGGTGCTAGTTTACCCCTTTTTTGAGCCGACTAGCCTACCTTCGAAAAAGGTACCCCAGTGGAGTCTCCTTTTACGCTTTTTTCAGACTCTCTAAAAATGAAAAACCGCCAAGCTTACCTTCTCTAGGCTCGTTAAAATTACATCGAAGGACGTTATCATTGTGTCGTATTAATCTCATTTGAATTCCTGTGTCTTTGGCCTAATGTTGGCTCCATGTTTCTCACAACTGAACCATCTGAAGCATGCCTTATACGCAAGCCTTGTAGCACTTTTCCTCTGCATCTTGACACCTTGACCCATGGAGGATTTTTCCCGAGTGTCCTTTTCCTGCATATGTCCCCTTGCTCTGAGAATCAATGTGTTCCTTGCACTTGGAACTAGTATGTCTGCGACACTCGATGCTCCTTTGTAACATAGCATTCTTTATTCTTTTTCAAGCTTCCCAAAATTATTGAAAAAGACAAAAAAAAATCAAATATACCCCAAAAAGAGGAAGGGAAAAGTATTTTCTTTTTGTTGACAACACAATGAGTCGCCCTTGGACAAAGCACATCCTTTTGTTTGTTCGTCAAGCCCTAGGATTCAATATGACCTTAGGAAGTTGTTCTCGCTACATAGTGATGTGTCCTCCTCCATTTGGTTACCCTTCCAAACATATGGAGAGTTCGCATTGCCTCCTGCATCGTGAAATTATGTCAATTCCATGCTGCCTGAGTCTCATCTTTTGTCGTGCTTTCATCCAAGGGAATTCTTACTAAACTTGAGTCAGCCCTTCTGTAGTTTGTCTCTTGTCCTCATGCCCGTCCACCTTGAAATACCAATCAAGTCCTTGTTCAAAATCAATGAAGTTCTCTGCACTGATCACCAAGATCCTCTTGTATGTTCCCGACGAGCCATCGAAGACCTCTGGGTAGTGAATTTATACACTGATATTACACTCCTACCCAAGTTTTGAAGATTTTGAAGTTGTTGCTCAAGCTCTGAAGGCCTCATCTCCAGTCATCAGGCATCATTGGCTTCTTGAAGATGGATACCATACATGTATATTTATTTTTTTGAGATGTAGATCCATTGTGTACTGGTCGCGGCTACACTTATATAGTTATATGACATGGATCTGCAGTGTATTTGATTGGCAACCATGATTTTATTTCATCCCGAGCATGGGTATGCCCACCTCGGTGAGACAAATTGTTATTTTTGCAGATGGCACCTTCTGAACTCTGGTTCCTGGGCTCACTCGCTTCATACATTGGTGAAGATTTGTAATGTATTTCGGCCATCAGATGCTCTTCTGACCTCACACATTAGGGCACACCTGTTATAACCCTAAATTGCACCAGACATGCATACCTGACATCAAGCCATCTAACTTGCTATCTTTTCCAAGCCATCATTGAACAAGCTCTTCTAAAAATCATTGTTTTGAAGATGTACGCGCCCTACACCACTATTGCCCGCGTACACACGCCTGCTGACCCACTATAGCCCGCGTACACTCACAGAATATCGCGAAAAAACAAAATTGCATAGGATACTGGTTTTTGGGTCGTTACTTAACCGTTTGACTGCCCATAGTCAGTCACCCCAACCATTACTATCTCTTCTAGCCTATAAATGAAAGGGTTGGGGTCCCATGTCAAAAAAAAGGCATGAGAGCATAGAAACTCTGCCCATTTCTGTATTCCCCCTTTGCCCCGATATTCGGCAACCACACTGTGAGTTTGAGCCAAAATTCCCTTTTTCTCTATTGCAAGCCCTTGCCATTCCCCTAGAGAGAACTGAAGAGGAGAAGGAGACGTGGAAGAAGTCGATGCATTTGAAGAGGAGCCTGGGACCGAGTTTGAGGAGCAGTGTCGGTCTCATATTGTAAGTGACTTTTGTGAGATTAATATAAAGAAGTACTTTTTCCATCCTGCCAAATGATGTCTTAAACTTATATGATTTGTTTACATTTCTTGTTTATGATGTCTAACCCACTAATCCATATGTAGAATGCATGCTTGTAGTTTCTTGTTTGTCTTTTGGTGAATGTAGGTCATCCTTGGGAGGAGACTTGCAATCAGGAAACAACTAAGCGCAAAGGGATCGACACCGGACGTGGAGTTTAAGGTATGCCTATCGGATCCCTATACCTTGTCTTTTATGTATGATTGTGGGGTAATGTCGGGATAGTTGATAAAAAGTAGGAGACTTTAGACGGTTAGCTCTGCCTACATTTTAGAACCCTTGTGTAGTCCGTAGAGGGGTTTTCCCGCTATAGTAGGAGGATACCTCAATACGAAATTTTTTCACCAGTACACTAGCTCCAAACAGAAAAAGAAGCACATCTAGGATATCCAAGATGACTCGAGCGCCATCCAAATAAGTCAACCTGCACTCAAGACGACGACCACTACACATTATAAAAACATTTATGCAGCTCCTATTCATACCCATCTTCAGGAATATGTTTCAGTTGCAAATATCTTTCCTCGATTTGCTATAGTAGATGACTCAAACTCACTGAACTATCCATGCACACTTCAGGAGGTTCATGTGACCCTTTTATCTTTCAACAAAGATAGAAGTCCAGGCCTAGACAGTTGAACTGTCGAATTCTTCATACAGTTTTTTTATTTGGTTGGATCCGACCTCCTCGAACTTGTTGAAGACTCCAGACTCCGCGGCAAAATCACAGGTGCCCTCAATTCGACGTTCTTAACTCTCATCCCTAAAGCAAACAACCCCTCCACATTTGGGGACTATAGGTCGATTTCTTTATGCAACCTTTGCTACAAATTGATAACTAAAATCATTGCTAATTGGATTAAGCTCATCCTCTCGCGAGCTCTCTCTAGTGAACAACTCGGCTTTTTAAAAGGAAGACAGATCTTAGACGCCATAGGCACAGCCCATGAGTGTCTACACAACATCAAGACGAAAAAATCAAAGGCCCTCATTCTTAAGCTATACTTAAAAAAAGCTTTTGATTGTTTAGATTGGGATTTTCTCATACTAATCCTCACCAAATCAGGCTTCAGTATTGACTCCATCAAATGGATCATGTGTGGAGTAACAACTGCTAACTTTTCAGTTTTAGTGAATGATGAACCCTCTTCTTTTTTCCGCAGCGGCAGAGGTTTGAGGCTGGGCTACCCACTCTCTTCCCTTCTTTTTATTTTGGCTATGGAAGTTCTATCTCTGCTTCTTAAAAAAATCCAATCTGAAGGGAAGATCACTGGGATTAAAGTCTCCAAAGTTATTAAAATCTTACACCTTTTGTTCATTGATGACGTGCTCATCATGACAAACATCTCCATGCAAGAATGGACAGAGATCACTGATCTGCTAAAGACCTTCTGCAATGCCTCTGGACTCTTGATCAACTGGAACAAATCTACATTCCACCATGCAAACCTTCAGTACCATGAGCTCACTCTGCTTAAAGCACTTCTTCCTCACAACTTTGTGCATCTCACCGAAGGCTTCAAGTATCTCATATACCTCATTAAATTCGACTCTCTTAAATCCTCGGACTAGAACTGGCTTATTACTAAGGTCGAGAAAATAATTGGCCACTGGTGCAACCGCTGGCTCACTTTAGGAGGTCAATACACCCTCCTCAAAGGAGTTTTGGAGGGCCAACTTGTCTACTTGATGGCCCTAGCATCCATTCCCAACTCTGTGCTAGACAAGTTAAGGACACTTTCTTTTTCCTTTCTCTGGTCGGGATGCTCAACTCATGCTCGCTAACACTTGTGCAGTTGGGAAACTCTTGCTAAACCAAAAAAGAAAGGAGGCTGGGGGATCCAAAATCCCCTACACTCTACCCAAGCTTTGGCGACCAACTCCCTTTGGCGTCTTATAACTCACACAGGGATCTAGCATTCTGTACTTAAATACAAATACATGCCTTATACTTCTCTGGCCTCCTGGCTCAGAACTGCTACGCCACCTCCGAGATCGGCCTCACCTCTCTGGAAGAATATCAACAAATCCGTGAACTAGATTAAAAATTCTCTATGTTGGCTTCCAGGTTTGGGACACTCCATTGTCCTGGGCAAAGATCGAATCACAGGTATGGAAATTTTCTCTTACCTCTCCCCCGATCCAATTTCCACTTTAAATTCAAAACAAGTTTTCTTCCTCTTCCAAGCAATTACAGGCCGTCGATCGGACTCTTTACTCAATAATTGGAAATCCAGCCTCGAACTTGGGCTCTCTGCAAATCTAGCGGTCGAGTGGACCTCCTTCTACCAACATCTTGCTAACACGGGCATCCATCTCATTACATCAGACAACCAGCCGAAGTGGACAGGGAGTGATCGATCTGGCTATCTGACAGTTCAAAATGTTTACTCAAAAATCACAAATTACAATTGGCCTAATGCTACAGGTGGTTGGAGACACCACCTTTGGTCCTGGAGCTTACCTCTCAAAATAAATCTCTTTTTTTGGCTCTCTCTCGCTAATAAGATCAACACCTGGGACGTCCTCCAGAAAAAAGGATGGATTGGCCCCAACATTTGTCATCTCTGCTATCTCGAAGAGGAATCTGCACATCATATCTTCATTCACTGTGCTTTCGCTAGATCGGTCTGGGCCAATATCACAGCAACCCTCAATTTAAACTACACTTGGGATGGACTTACTTTTCTAGATTGCTTCGAGAACTAGTTTGAAATCTCCTTTCTTTCCCTAAATCTTCCTCCCATGGTCTGATGGTTTATTTGGACAGAAAGAAACAATTTCATCTTCGAAAATAGACCTCCATCCGCCACCTCGGTTGCCTATAAATCTCTCGGTCTATACCATACCTGGAACACCATCCACCCAAGAGCTATGGGGAAATCCATCAAGCACATGCTTCCCATCCCGGAGAAGACCCCCATAGGCTAGTTTGATGGAGCTTCTCAATCCAATGGTATGCAAAGTGGCGCAGGAGGAGTGCTTCATATCTCAACCAATACTCATTGCAGGTGGACATTTAATTCCGGACAGGGCACCAACACTAGAGCAGAATTATTGGGCACTTGGGCCTCACTTCTTCTTGCTTCCAGGCTTAATATAACTTATCTTCATCTTTATGGGGACTCCCACATCATCATAGACTGGCTCAACAATAAAAACAAACTTCAGGTCGTCTCCCTCTTCGGCTGGAAGGCAAGGATACGACAACTCCAATCTTTCTTCACTATGCTAAGCTTCAAACATATTTACCGGGATACCAACAAAGAAGTTGATTGTCTATCCAAGACTGCGCTCAAGATGAAAATTGGAACAATCAACTACAACATCTGGGTGGATGGGCAGGAGGGCCCATCACTTGCTCTAAAACTTTTCTAGGATTTATGTTTGCTATCCTTTTTCAAGATCTGACCTGCTCCTATTTCTTCTACTTCAACAAAGCTCACAAATTTTCTCAAGTCCCAGTGCTTCGACAGGTTTGAAACTACAAATTGGTTCGTAAATGGAGAACGTATTGAGGCATAGGAGCTCCAAACCTGCAACAATGGTGGACCTGTTCACAAATTTTCTTCCAACATTGATTGTTCCAACATCATCACCTTTCTTGGTATATCATATCCAACCCCTCTCATGTATCGATCCGCATAGACTGTATGCTCTATCTCCACAGACCTTTTTTGTTTTTTACTCTATTTTGTGTTTTTGACATAAGAGATCTAGAAACTATGTATTCTTCTCGAGCTGAGAACATATTTATATATCTAATATAAATTGGGAATTTTTTTATGTGGAAAAAAAACATGATTAATAATGAATCATAACTTTTTTATAACTAAAAAAATTAGAAGTAAAAAAGTTATTCCTATGTATTAAAGAAAACAAGTAATACACAAAACAAGTAAATTGGAAAAAGAAAGAATGATTATATGAAAGATACCAAATATCATTCTTTGTGAAGCTTTTCAATAAGGGTGTTTTATTTTGACAAGAAAGAATGACTATATGAAAAAGCCCAAATATCTTTCTATGGAGCTTCTTAACAAGGGCGTATGCTTAAAATATTCAAGTTTTCAATAATAAATTAAAATGATATAAATGAATTTTGATTATATAATTTAAGTGGTTGAGTATTATAGACTCGTTGTAGAAGGTCTTGGGTTGATTCCTTAGATTGACTATCTTTACGATCATGAATCTCACTGAATCCTTATCAAATCAGATATCATAATCCATGTATGAGTAATCTACCCACCATCAAAAAACACTCACATATTTTTTTTCTAAAAATCATCAAATCCTTGACTATATGTACACTTTACCATTAAAGTACAAATTAATGTGCTAACCAGAAATCAAATCCTTGACTATATGTACACTTTACCATTAAAGTACAAATTAATGTGCTAATATTTATTTAAATGTACACTTTACCATTAAAGTACAAATTAATGTGCTAATATTTATTTAAAAAAAACTGTTTGCTATTATTATTTTTGAGTTTTGGCGATGACCTTCTTGTTGAGGTTAATCACATTGATGTTTAAATCGCCTACTTCAACATAATATTTAAAATTGATTAAGTGATATAGATGTTTTTAACAAAACCATTTAATTCTCACATTGACGTAGTGTATTCCCTTCATACATGGAATTTTCAGTTGACAAGTTTATATTTGTAACATTAAATGTTAAAATCATGTACTTTAAAATTACATTTAAAATTGATTAGTGGATGTAGTTATTTTTGACAAACTTTAATTGTAACAACGACGTAGTTTATAATCTTCATATTTAGGAAATAGAGACCACCTTTTCAACTTTCAAATCTTTATTTTTGTGTGATATGTATGTATCATGTATGTTAACAAAGGTGGTAATTGTAGTTTTGTGACAAGATATAGAGGGAGACTTTATAAGTTTTTATAGTGGTATAGTTTGAGTGAGTTTAATGGTTAAGAATATGTATTTACTTCTTTCATATTACAGATTCGAATTGGAAGGGGGTAGAGAATATATATTTTTATAGATTAAGTAGTCAAATTGCGAAGTGAAGGGGGTAGAGAATATATATTTTTATAGATTAAGTAGTCAAATTGCGAAGTGAAGGGGGTCCCTTGTCCTACAAAAAGGAAGTCACACATGTCAATATTTGGCTAGTCATCTAGTTAGGTCGTGATCTTAAAATTAAATCATTGTTATTATTATTTCAGTATTGATGCATTAAATTGTTATTGTACATACACATGCACCAATGGAGTTGTACCACACAAGGAACAAGGGACACTAGAAAATCAAGCAAGTGTAATATTGTTCTTGTAGTTAATTATAAGAGAAGAGCCTAAGACAAGAAAACATTGATTGAATTACATGTAAAACTAAATGATTGATCTTCATAAAATCTTAGTCTTAGCCTTCAATACTTTTTCTTTAATATGTGCACATATATTTATAAACATTTTTTGTTGTCCATACCTTTAGGGAGTAGACTGAAACAACAAAGAGAGTGCTTGTCACAATGTTATCCAAACATATTCATGCAAAGAGATTAGTATCTCATGATATGATTCTTGTAGAATTTGACTTAGGTTCATTCATTGCTTTAATGATCTTTCATATGGTGACAATTATACACATGTCCAAACGAATGAGCAATTCATAGAGTGGTCCTCTTAGGTATCCATATTTTTCTCTCAAATCCTCTATAGAGTAGGTAGAACACAAGATTGATTCATGTTGGTATGTGAGAGCCTCTTTCTTGTTTCACTTTATTGACCTTGATATTAATAGACCATCCCCACATAATTTTTTAGTGAATGCCCTTAATCTCTCCAAGGGTGAGATAAACAAGCGTATTCATATTGAGATTTACAAAGCCTACCTTTGGTCCACATAGTATGAGCCTAAAGAGTCATTTTCTCCCAAACTTCATCGCTACTCAAACTTGTATCTCTAATATAGTGATGGGCTCATTTAACCCATGAGGTACACCAAATTCCAATTATCTTTCAACTAGAGGGTTCCTCTTGCCCAACTTAGAGTTTGTTCCCACTAGTTTTGTAGTAACGTAGATCACGATATTCCTCATGAGCACCGTATTTTCCAAATACGCTCCATAGAGCTTGAGAATGGGGACCAATTTATATTCTAATGCTCTCCTCATTATGAGATTAAAGAACAGTTCCCTTGTCTCTTCAAATATTCACTTTGTTCTCTCCAAACACTCATGGCTTTTAAGGACTAGAGTTGTTTAGCCCTCTTCCTTTAAGGAATGTTTGAACTTCATTTGCAACTTACTAAAGGCTAGTTCCCCAAACTGACATGCACCACGTTGATTGTCTCTTACTTCCAACCCTTCAAAACAAGTAGGAAGAGGCCCAATGGATAGATTCCAAGCTCACATGATAGACCTATCAGGTGTCATAGACCCAATGACTACCATGGCCTCATGACCTTAATGCATTTCTTTGTGGCCTTAAATGTTAGTTTTTTCAAAGCAACACGTCTTGGCTAGGGAACCTCCTTCTTCTTGAGCTTCTTCGTTGTTCCTCATCTCATTGTGCCAATTAATGTATCTAAATCAAATAAAATTAAATTTTGGGGTTATGAGCCTTAACTCCATAGTAACGTAGTACAAATACCCACCTTAACATGGAGTAAGTTTTTTTTTAATAGAAACTGAGGGATTTGTATTAGCAAAAAGGGTGTACTCAAAGCTTGCAAAAGAGTTACAAAATATAAGAGAATTCAAGCCAATCTGAGGCCTTAAATAGACAACCACTCCAAGCTACAAATGACTGTTTCAAATACTCAAATAGAAACTTCACAAAGAATAACCTTACAGAGTACACTCGGAGAAAGACTATGAGGATAAAAGTGAAGAAACACTGCATCTAAATTAACTTGTTGGGGAAGAGCCTGCCATTTTTATTGACTTGTGCGCCTGACTTCATGTTACCAATGGTTGTGATGTTACTTGTGATTTCTTTTTCTTTTCAACTACAGTCCAAACTTCTTTTGCAGATGTTGTGGTATATGTGGTGCATGTGGGTCATGGATTGTCTTGATTTAAAATTTCTACTTTTTCTTATTCTGGTACCTCATTTCCTTCAACTTGATCTACCCAACATGTCGATGGATGAGGGGTTTGCAAGTCTCGTAGTCCCTGATCTGAGTCCCGAGGAGCATATTTCTCTTATGTTGTCTTCTAATTTGTTTATTGTCGCATTTCTTGAGGTAATAATGTTGGTTGAATAGAAGGATATGATTGAGAAGGATTCCAACTATCTCGTGAAAGATTTCCACAATATTTTGAAATTACATGATGTTCATCATTAGAGTTGACCCATCAATTTGATTTCCAATGCTTTATATTCTTCCTAGACCCTTTGGGGCATTGAGTTGTAAGATGTCCTATTTCAAAACAAGATCTGCAATGCAAGGAAACTCTCTCATAATCTAGTTTCTGAAACCAAGAGTAATTTTTCCCAGTAAGGATAACTTCAACTAGGAACCCTTTACTGAAGTCCATTTCTATGCAGATGCAGGTGAAAGTAGATGTGTTGTACCTCCTAGTTTTACAACTTGCAAAGTGAAACTTTCCTGAAGCTGAACCAATGGCTTCAAAAGAGGGTAAACCCCAAAAATGCAAGGGCAGATTGGGGAGTCTCACCCAAATTGAGGATGAGGAGAGAATATTAGACACTAGATTGAAAGGAGTCTAGGGTTTCATGCACAAACCTGAGTTTCCCTAACATGGAGTAAGTTAATAAGTGGGCAATCTCAACATTTTTTCAGTCGAAAGTCTTCCCTAACTTTGGTAGGAATTTCGTTGGAAGTCATCATTCCCCTTGATTAATGGAAACTTTCATCATGGAACTTTCCCCCCTAAGGGTTTTAGCCCCTTTTAAGGAGACCCAAATCATTGGGATTTCAAAAAAAATGAGTAGATCAAAGTGGAAGTTTACCTTACTAAAAAAATCTACCCTAAAATATTAAGTGTGTCCACTTATTAACTCACTCCCTTTAACATGGAAAGATAAATTTGAACCTTACATTTTTTCCATTAAAAAAACTTAGCCAATCTTAAAAACCCATTATTCATGATCATTAACCCTTCTACTTTTTAAATATTTTATTTTATTTTATTTATTTACTTATTATTATTTAAATTCTTTCTTTTTGACTTCTTGGTTTAATTATTATCTTTAATCCCCTGCTCTAATGTTATTCTTATTTTTTACTTCCTATTTATTAAATATTTTAATTTATTTTATTTATTTACCTATTATTATTTAACTTCTTTCTTTTTGACTTCTTGATTTAATTTTTATCTTTTATCCCTTATTCTAATATTATTCTTATTTTTTATTTTTTTTTATGATCTACTCATTTATAACTATCTTTTTCAATTTTTAAAATACAATATTAACAAATTATATTTCTTAAATTTTAATATCTTAAAATATTATATACACGTTATCTTAATATTAGAGTCTACCCACTAATTTGATTTCATGATCTTAATATTATATACATTTTATCTTAATATTAGAGTCTACCCACCAATTTGATTTCATGATCTTAATATTATATACACTTTATCTTAATATTAAAGTCTACTCTAAAATATTAAGTGTGTCCACTTATTAACTCACTTCCTTTAACTGGAAAGATAAATTTGAACCTTACATTTTTTTTCCATTAAAAAAACTTAACCAATCTTAAAAACCCATTATTCATGATCATCAACTCTTCTACTTTTTAAATATTTTATTTTATTTTATTTATTTACTTATTATTATTTAACTTCTTTATTTTTTACTTCTTGGTTTAATTTTTAGCTTTTATCAATCATTCTAATGTTATTGTTATTTTTTAAATATTTTATTTTATTTTATTTATTTACTTATTATTATTTAACTTCTTTCTTTTTTACTTTTTGATGATTTAATTTTTATCTTTTATCCTTAGTTTTAATATTATTTTTATTTTTCCCCGGATGGGGTGACACTGAGACATCAGAGGACACGCGGGCTGCCGTCGGGACGCACTATTAATGCATCAACCGGCGAGCGCCCTTCTGCCATTAATTAGCCATGGTTCGCACCAACCACCTCAATATGACGAGCCCTCTCGCGCGAGGGAATTGTACCAGTCTCCAGAGCACCCAGCACCAAGCCTTAATGGCTTTGGCGGTCACGGTAGTATTGCGCATTATCACAGGGATGAATTGCGCAGAGATACATTGGCTCCTCGTAGTATTCACTCCACCAGCGCATCCGCAGCATACTCCTTCCGAGAAGAAACTCAGGGCCCCACTGAAGCTCTGGGAAGAGAAGCCAACCCGACAGGAACCCGGGTCCCTTCTAGGGTCTCCACCATGCCAAGCCTGAGAGGGAAATCACGCAGAGGGGCCGCTTGGTACAGGGTTGAGTCCCAGCGCCAACGACAAAGGAAGTTTGAACGGGCACTTGCCATAGCATCCACCCGACGCAGAAGAAGACCACGGACACCTCCCATGGCGTACGTAGAGGAAATCAGTTTGGAGGAAGCCATGCAGAGCCACCCCTCAATTGAACTCGAAAAGGAAAACAAGCTTCCGCCCGGGGACACCCTGTAGAACTTCAATGCCAACAACTCGGAGGACTTCTTCCCAACCTGTTTCGTGGAGGAGGAAACCCCTCTCGACGGCACCACAGGGACGGTGACGCCACCAGGGCTTTCGACCAAAGCAACGATGGACTCCAGGCAACAAGCACTCGACGTCAGCGGTGGGCTGGAACAACCATCCTTCTCTGAACCATGGCACCTTCCACTCATCTTCGAGCTCAGGAGTCTAATGGAGGACCAAGTTTTTCGCCTCGCCAGGATTGACCAAAGGCTGGACATGCTCTTTGCGGCCCACTCCAAGACTCTTCCACAGCGGCAATGTCCGACGTGTGCGCAGACGTACTCGCTTCCAGCAAGCTGGCGACAGCAGAGGAACGAGAGGAAGCGCACGGGCAAAACGGTTCAATGAAGCTTTAGGTTAGGGGTATCTCTGTTGTTCCGTATATAGTTCTAGCTCAGTTAGCTTGCTCAGTTTCTTTACATCTAGCTATGGCATACTTTTTTAAACTTATTAGTATAATAGCCCTGGTTTCCTTCAGGCAGGGCATTTCCATGTTTATTTTGATAACAGAGTAACACTTGGCACATGATATCCAACGGTCTTGATTTCCTGTTTAAGCGGGACAGCTGGCATCATCAACTGTTACTATATGATCTTTATGTTAATATAATAGAATCCACCCCTTTTTATTTAAAAAAAAAATATATTATTTTTATTTTTTACTTTTTGAAGATCTCCTCATTTATAACTATCTTTTTTTAATTTTTAAAATAAAATCTTAACAAATTATATTTCTTAAATTTTAATATCTCAAAATATTTTATACACTTTATCTTAAAACTCAAACTACAAATAATTTACCTCTCCTCCTAACCTCCCAATACTACTTCAAGTTATAAACTTTAACATTCTAATTTCTTCGATACCATTTGTTTTTACATGTGGTAATAGAAAATTTGTTGTTACCCTTTATCACGTAACATGGCATTTGGCATAGAGGATTAAAGTATGAAATCATCTCTCTTAGGTGAGTGAACATGGATGATGGCATAAAATTAATATCACACCATAAAAAAACACACAAGTTTAAGAAATGAGAAACAAATAGAAAGCATAAAGTGCTTTGATCTCTATTAAGCATAAAGTGCTTCTCGGATTTCCTGCATCCATCTTACATGGGTTTCACCGATGGAGACCTCAATCATTAATGAAGCCATGTGATTACCCGGTTTTTATTAACTCTTATTGGGGTGTGTAGGGCCACTTTGAACTTGTTTATTGGCTCGGAGTTTACATGTGGACTATCATGAATCCACACAAGAAAAGACTATTAAATGAGGAGATTAGGCTATTAATGGGAAAGGACGACGAAAACCTCTGGCAGGAGGACAGACTTATTACGTCAGGTGATTTGCATTGGAAACAAGGCATTTCCCCATTACCCTTAGGCACAAAGGAAAACGCCTCAACAGTTTACCCTCCACAAAAGTCTTCCTTGCTATCGGGCAAAGGTTTCACCACTTCTGCACAACTTGAAAATTGCCCTCTTATAGTGGAGGATTTGGCTGCATTAAAAACATATTCTAAAGTTTTTACAGGTTCTATGGACAGTCTTTATGGATTTACCAGTAACGGTAGGAAGGGGTATAAGTCCAAGACACTTTCGTCGAGGGTTAGGAGATAATGGAAATCTAACAAGGCGCTCAGGAAGATGGTTCTCGGAGATGACATTGGCTTGGAGGATACTTGTCGGTTGGCACTGTGCGGTTTAGTGGGTAGATTTACCTACGAAAATCTACAGAAGGACACTCTCTCTCTTTGGTTGGAAAAGGCATGGAAGCTTGTACTTGGTTATGTTCCTGAGTTATTTCCCCTTACCAAAGGTTGGTTGGGGTTCCTTTGTAGGTCTCCCAAAGACGTGGCACTCCTGTTGTCAAAAAGGTGGCTAAATGGAGGGAGTAGTCTCATGGTTAAAAGATGGCGTGTTGCCTTTAACCCTGAAACAAATTATTTCACTAAGCGACATTTCTGGGTTTTATTGCCAGGTCTTCCTTGGCAGTTGTGGAATGAGGGAGCCCTTTAGGCTATAGGAAACTCACTGGGGGTCTTCATGTCCATTGACTTGGGTGCTCTGGTTGCGTCCTCAAGGAAGATTGGGAGGGTTTTAGTGAAAATTGACATTACTTAGGGGCTACCGGAAAATTTAGAAATTGAGTGGAGAGGTAGACACCGGATTCAAAGTTTGGACTATTTGGGGGTCCCTTTTAGATGCAGCATTTTTCGAAGCACTGCACATTTACGTTGTGACTGTAACGGTCCGGTGGAGGTCGAGCTTGACCCTGAAGAGCCCTGCCCGGATTATATGTGTAGCACACCCATTTCGGAACTCTGGGCTTACTCGCGCTCTGATACCCATTTGTACACACCATTTGTACAAAGCTCATACATATATCATATATCCCATGCATTTAAACAAATAAACACATTTAACTCAGAGTAAAACATATCATTACTGCTATAATTAAACAATCCATAGCATTCCATATTAATTCGTATACACAGCAAAAAACATGATAACATTTACAGTAGAGACATGATAAAATGTGATAAAACATAGTTAGACACTTATCTTGTAACAATGGTGGGATCCACCAACCAAATGCAGGCCTTCCACGAACCTCCCAGCCTTAGATCGCACTGCTCATCAACTCAGCAGTGGGTCACCCCCGAGCTGGGACTAAGCTCCACCCCAAGGCAAGGAATCTAGGCTCAGGCTGAGGTTACAGGGAAAACAGTCACACACAACCATAAGGACAGAATGCTCTCCTAGGAATCTTCCACGTTCACTGCCCACAAACCCTCATTCCCCACATGCCTATTCCACCCCAGGAGAATGCACCTTCTCTGTCACCTGGACAGTCCTTCGGCTGCCAATCTCCCTTACCTTGGGTTACAGGAACAGACCGGACCGGAAGTCTCTGGGCTCTATGGCAGCTACAAGGTTCCTTCCAGGAGTTCTCTCCTTCCCCTGCGCATTCTCTCACTTGGAGGGAGTCGCTCATAGGCCAACAAGCCTCACGCAGTCCAGTACTGCGTAGTCTCAACAATCCCACGGGAAAACAGACACAGGCTTTCCAAAAACTGGTTCGACAATCACAGGATGGCTTCACAGTCACGGCTTCGGAACAGGGAATGCTCGCATAGGCTCGCTCAGCTTTCCCGAACAAGCAAAGACTCTTCCCCGAATTCAACACAGGCTTCTCGTA